>APFE030148841.1:0-15906 GCA_000404065.3 Pinus taeda
ATTTTCTAGGTTTTTATATATATACTCTGGTCGAAAGATTCTTCTCTCAAAATAACTGTCATTCATATTCTATCAATTTTGGTCCTGATGATGGACCCCCTTTGGGGTTCGAAACGTCGACATAAGAAACATAATGTTGTGGATAATCTGGATCATGCTACTCCAAAAAACTACCACATAAGCTTAAAGTCTAACACAATATCCTCACTATTATACAACCCTCATAAAAACATAGGAAAATAAATAATTAATCACTCTTTAGGGAATCAGGTCCCTTGAAACACAAGACCCTATGCTTACTTAAATGTAATGGTTTTTCTGAGTAGGATGTTCTTGCATCCGTGTGAGTTGTTGTGCAATGTCTGATGTGTCTAGCAATGGTGGGAAGTATGGTCGAAGGCGGTCCACATTGAACACTGGGTGAAGGCCAAGGAATGGGGAAATGTTGAGCTCAAATGCATTGTCTCCCATAGCATTGGTAATGGTGTATGAACCATATCGAAGTGGTCTGAGTTTCCGATAGTCTCTGGTAAGGTGTTCCTTTTGCACATGCAACCAGACTTTTTCACCCACCTGAAGATTGTGTGGCACCCAATGTTGATCATGTCGCTTCTTTTATTTGGTATTTGATTTCTCTGGAACGTTGTGTACCTGCTGGCGGATATGTTAGATATTCTCAATGTATTTGTTTTCCTTATCGGTTTCGAACTGTACATGAGCCGAATCTGCCTAAGTAGCTGCAAATGGTATGGCCACATAAATGGGACATAGTGGCTGGAATCCCAAGCCCACCTGAAAGGGGTTGTGGCCATTCGAGCTATGGAGAGCTCGGTTATACTTGTGCTGGACATATGGGAGGTTCTCATACCATGTGCGCGGATGCTTTGAGTTGTACATGCGCATAATGTGTATGATCATCATGTTGACGACATCTATCTAGCCATCAATTTGGGGATGGACAGTTCTGGACTTAGTGAGCTTGGTGTCCAGCAACGACCAAAGACTGAACCAAAATTCACTGAGGAACCTGCTATCCTAATCTAAGATAATAGATTGTGGGATCCTAAAGTGTACCCACACTCGTTCAAAGAAAACTTTAGCAGTGGATTCTGCTGTAATATTCTTCTTGCAAGCTGCCATAATGGCCATCTTCGAGAATCTATCGACGACCAAAAAGACATAGTCGTTCCCATGATTAGTAGAAGGAAACCCCAACACGTAATCCATGGAGATGGATTCCCAAGGGTCGACTAGAGGTAGGAAATGGAGTATAGAAGCCTTGCTTCTTAATGGCTGGTTTTGAAATGGCGTAGGTTCTGATGTACTTCCCAAAATCCTATAAAAGGTTAGGCCAATCGAAATACTTCTATAGTTCTGCCATAATTTTCTCAACCCCGAAATGTCTAGCATCCTGACTATCGTGTGCTACCCAAATCATCTTGGCACGCTCGCTTGAAGTAACACAAAGGTGACCCAGGTGGCATAACAGGGAATCCAGGAGGTGAAAATCTAGAACATGCTGACCCTCCAAGAGCATCTCATATGTGTGGCCGAATTTTGGGTCGCTTTTGTAGAGAAGTGGTCAATCAGAAGTCTTGTGCCCACAAGAGTTGAGCACAGTGGTTAACGCCATGATCGATGGTCGGCTAAGGAAATCTGCAACATTATTGGTGTTTCCCTTCTTATACTTGATATTCAAATGGAATTGTTGCAAGTATGTGGACCACTTCTGATGGCGATAATTTTTCAACTTCCCTTACCTCTGTATGAACTGTAGGGGCTGGTGGTCTGTGTGGATGATTGTCTCCTTCCCCAAAATGTAATTCTTCCATTTTCGACAGGCTTGCACGATCGAATACATCTCTTTGTCATAAGTTGGATACTTCCATACTGTGTCTGAAAGTGTCTCACTATGATATGCCACTAGATGCCCGTGTTGAGTAATGACTCCCCCAATAGCATAGTCAGAGGAATCTGTCTTGGCCTCAAATGGTTGTTGCAAGTTTAGTAATGCAAGCACCGGTGCCAAGCGGAGGCGATGTTTCAACTCTATGAATGCCTTCTGTTGAGATTCAAATCAAAAGAATTTTTCTTTCACTCCTCCCTTGGTGACTTGACTTAAGGGCCAAGTGATATGAGAGAATCCCAATACGAACCTACGATAGAAATTGTCATGACCCAGAAAGTTGCAGAGCTCTATCTGAGTGGTTGGACCTGGCCAATCCCAAATGACTTGGATCTTGGCTAGATTCACATGCACCCCCCATTCATCAATAATGTATCCCAGATACTGAACTTGGGTCATGCCAAAAGTGAATTTCTCCAAATTAGCACATAGCTTGTGTTTCTGTTGTGTTTGGAGAACCTGTCGGATGTTATGGAGGTGCTCTTCCCAACTCTGGCTAAAGATCAAGATGTCATCCAAGTATACCACTACAAATGAGTTGGTGAATGGCTGCAAGATGCCATCCATCAGCCTCATGAAGGTTGCAGGGGAATTTGTCAACCCGGAAGGCATAACCAACCATTCGAAAAGTCCCTCCTTGGCTTTGAAGGCAATTGTCCACACATCGGAGGGTTCGATTGGTACCTGGTGATATCTTGACTTCAAGTTGATCTTGCTGAAATATTTTCCCCCTTCAGTTGGTCCAGAAGGTAATCAATTGATTGGATCGGGTACCTCTTCCGAACAGTGATCTTGTTCAATGCTCGATAGTCAATATAGAGTCTCAAAGTCCCATCCTTCTTCTGTACCAACACGATCGGGCTCCCACAGGGTGATGAACTCGGTCAGATGTGATCTTTCTGTAGTAATTCCTGAATTCGCCTCTTGATTTCGTCATTCTCTAGAATGAAGCACTGATAGATTGGTCCATTGGGCAGTGGTGCACCTGGGGTCATATCGATGGAGTGCTTGACTTGGAAATGCAAAGGCACCCCTGCGGGGGAGGTTAAGATGTCATCATACTCCTCCACATCCTTGTTTATCTATTTTTGTCATGCAGAGGGGCCCTCTCTCAACGTCGTGGCCACCATCTTCTTCTTTCCTTTAGGGCATATCCTCAGGAAAACAAATTTCTTGGTTTTGGAAATCACCTTACTACACTGTTTTGTAGTAACCAAAGAGATGGTGGTAGGTGGTGATACCTCATGTATCCTATACAAATCATTTCCCAAAGTAACAATAACAGCATGAGGCCTCGACTCATACACAGCATGTTGCTTCCACAAGTATGGTTGGCCTAATAATACATCACAAACACCAAGGGGAGAAACGTCACACAATACCTCATCCATGAAGGACTTGATGTTGTATGGAAGGCGACACTGTTAGTTCATGCGAAGATCATGTCCTTGGTGAAGCCACCCCATGGTGTACGGTTGTGGACGTGTTGTGGTTGGTAAGCCTAGCCACTTCACGACCTCTGCCGAAATGAGGTTCTTTTCGCTCCTGTTATTGACAATGAACTGTAATGGGGAACCCTTTACCCACATCTCAGAGTGGAAGAGGTGCTCCTCCTCCTCTGGATCTTTAGGTTCCTCCTTTTGGATCTTCGTGGTGGCAATGGTGGCATTGCGCTCCGCATCGATAATCTGCTTCCCTTTGTCATTCCACTTATTGGGTTCTGACTCAGAGTCAAAACATGCATCTGATTCTGAAGACTTTAGCTCGGCCACCAGTGACTACTTGGCCTGACACTCACTTGTGTTGTGAGTGGATCCCTTATGCAACTCACACCACTTTCCCGTGTCCTTCTTCGGCTTCACGGTGTTGTTTTTTGCTTGTGGCTTTGGCGGGTTGTCCAAGGCCACCCTACCTCGGCTTTGTCCTTTGTTCAAAGGTTTGGGGGCACCTTTTCCTTGCTTCAGATTCACAAATCCAAAGTCTCACTTCTTCATTTTAAACTTCTGCTCGATGTTGATAGCGTATCGGTACATCGTGCCAAGCGAGGAGATGTCCAGGAACTCCATCTTGTCATGGATGTACCTGTGTAGGTATCCATGGTATTTGAGTACCAAATGCAGGTCAGAATCCTTGATACCCAAATTTGTGCGAAGGGTATGAAAAATTTTGGTAAACTTCAAGATGTCTTAGTCCCTTCCCTACCATAGCGTGGTCTGTTTTATGTATTCATCCTCATAGCTTTTGACAGGGTAGTAATTCTCCATGATGGCAATCTGAAATGAATTCCAAGTGGGTGCGTCTGAAAATAGTGATGTTGTACTTTCTTCCTTCTGCTCGCAGTAGGTTTCCCACCAGTCCTTGACGTGGCGGGTGGCTTTGAGAAGAGCGAAAGTAATCTTTTCTCGGGCGGAAAAATTGTGGGAAACCCTTTACCCACTGTAGCGGGGAACCCTGTACCCACATCTCAGAGTGGAAGAGGTGCTCCTCCTCCTCTGGATCTTCGGGTTCCTCCTTTTGGATCTTCATGGTGGCAATGGTAGCATTAGGCTTTGCATCAATAATTTGCTTCCTTTGTCATTCCCCTTATCGGGTTCTGACTCAGAGTTGGAACATGCATTTGATTCTGAATACTTTAGCTCAGCCACTAGTGACTGCTTGGCCAGACACTCACTTGTGTTGTGAGTGGAGCCCTTATGTAACTTACACCACTTTCCCATGTCCTTCTTCGGCTTCGCGGTGTTGTTTTTTGCTTGTGGCTTTGGCGGGTTGTCCAAGGCCACCCTACCTTGTCTTTGTCCTTTTTTCATCGGTTTGGGGGCACCTTTTCCTTGCTTTAGATTCAAAAATCCAAAGTCTCGCTTCTTCATTTTAAACTTCTGCTCAATCTTGACAGCGTATCGGTCATCGTGCCGAGTGAGGAGATGTCCAGGAAATCCATCTCGTCTTGGATGTACTTGTGTAGGAAGCCATGGTATTTGAGTAGCAAATGTAGCTCAGAATCCTTGATACCCAAATTTGTGCGAAGGGTATGAAAAATATTGGTAAACTTCGACATGTCTTGGTCCCTTCCTTGCCGTAGCATGGTCCGTTTTATGTATTTATCCTCATAACTTTTGACAGGGTAGTAATTCTCCTTGATGGCGATCTGAAATGAATTCCAAGTGGGTGCGGCTGAAAATAGTGATGTCGTACTTTCTTCCTTCTACTCGCAGTAGGTTTCCCACCTGTGCTTGACGTGGGGGCTGGCTTTGAGAAGAGCGAAAGTAATCTTTTCTTGGGAAAAAAAAACGTGGACAAAAAAATACCCTTCTAGCCGACTTAATCATTTATCTACAACCTCTACATCTATTTGACCCTCAAATATCAGAATTTCAAAGCTAACTTGTACCTTAAAGGATGTGGTGCTTCCAGAGTAGCTGTTGGAAGTAGATGTGTCGCCCCTAGGTAGTCGTTGAAGGATCTGGGAAAATTTGTCCATCATTGCGTTCCTTTGTCACTCAAGGGCCTCTTTGAGCAATATTTTGATAGGATATCCTACCCCATCGTCTTTCTTTTCATCTTCCATGGGAGGCTATCGAGATTTGTGAGGCTGGTCTTACAGAGGTTCGACCAGTTCAAGCCCTAACTCCTTATACCTCGACCGCGTTGGGGACATGCAAAGAAAAACAGAGAAAGAGCAAACCGTTCTGATACCACTAATCCGGATTTAAATAGGAATGCAACAAATTACAGATATGAACATAAATATAGAGATGCAACAAAAATAATATTTCATTTCATTGATGTAAAATATTGAAATACACTTACAAACAGAAATGGAAATAAACTAGCTTGGGTGATGATAGTTTATCTCTGAGGAGAGATGTGGTGACTACATGGCTCTGAACTATCTTAAAATGCAGCTCGAAGGCCTATTTATTGTTGAGAAACAATGGTAAACCCTAAACATCCAAAACCTAAACCTAGGAGATGAAGCGCCAAATTATGGGCCCCGTTTTGGGTAAATTGGTACATCAACTTCCTGGGGTCGTAAGTTTGGCATACAATCTCTGTTTGATGCGCACAATACCTCATTAGAAAGATCTATTTGAGGAATACATGTTTGGGATGAGAAAAATTGGTTCATGCAACATTGTTGCTTGCAGGTTTCCCAAAAAATGTCGTTTAGTGCCTCAAAACGGCTCTAGAAGTTCAGGACCCAAAAAACTGCCAAAAATAGTAAATTGTGCTACAAATAGGAAACTGAAAAATTGAAAGAAACAATGGTGGAGGTCGAAGTCGAATAGGTGGGTGGCCACCGATATCCACCTAGATCAAAATAGGAAGAAACTGTAGTCGAAGGCCATTAAATGCATTTTTGTTGGGTATTGTACAGAGTTTAAGGTTTATAAATTGTTTAATTCCTCTACTCATAAAGTATTTGCAAATAGAGATGTAGTATTTCATGAGTAGGTTAATTATTGAAACCATGAGAGTGTCAATGAAGACTAGCACATTCCTTTGTTGATGGAAGAAGAGAGTGAAAAAATAGGAGGCAACCATGAGTAGCAGCAGTAGCAGTAAAAGGAAGTGGATGGTACAGATGCAGTTGTCAAGCCAAGTCCACCAAGGGATGATCAGAACAAGTTTGAAGCCACTCCACCACTCAGGATATCATGTATGAAAACTCAATTGCTAGCAAGATAATGCTTTTATAACTAGTATGTTAACTGTTGTTGAACCCTCTAGTTGTAAAGAGGCTAGTCAATATAGTGAATGGAGGGCAGTCATGGAAGAGGAATATGAATCAATACTTAAAAACAAAATCCTAGGATCTAGTTGAATTACCTAAAGGAAAACAACCCATAGGTTGTAAATGGTTATACAAGCCTAAATTTAAAGTAGATGGGAGTATAGACAAATATAAAGCTAGGCTGGCTACAAAGGGGTACTTGCAGAAATAAGGTATTGACTATGAGGAAACCTTCACCCATGTAGCTAAATTAAACACAATCAGAATGTTAATAGCTTTAGCTACCAAATATCTTTGAGGGGTTTGTTAAACAGGGGGAAGAACATTTAGTTTGTACACTGAAGAAAGCATTGTATGGACTAAAACAGGCACCCAGGTCATGGTATGAAAAAATTGATTCATTTTTTCCTAAAACATAGTTATCAAAGAAGCAAGAATGACCCTAATTTGTATATCGTGTTTGAAAAAGAGGGGCGAATTGTTTTGATTTCTTTATATTTTGATGATCTTATCATTACAGGAAATGCAGATGAACTCATTAAAGAAATCAAAGAGCAAATGTCACAAGTTTTTGAGATGAAAGAACTTGGAGAGATACACTACTGTTTGGGTCTGGAAGTCTGGAGGGATTCTAGCCAGACTTTTTTGTCACAGGGTAAGTATCTTAGTAGCTTACTGAAAAAGTTCAGAATGGATTAGTGCAAAGATGCAGCAGTGCCTTTACAGTAGAATACCAATCTTCATAATGATGATGGTTCTAAGGAGGCAGATGCAACATTGTATAGACAGGTGGTTGGGAGTCTAATCTACTTGACTACAACTAGGCCAGATTTGGCTTATGCAGTCAGTCTATTGAGCCAATTCATGTCAAGTCCTCTTGAGAGTCATTGGGTTACAACAAAAGGCGTCTTAAGGTACCTTCAAGGAACCTTAGACTATGGTATTAAATATACTAATTTTTGTGATGTTAAATTGACATGTTTTTCAGACTCCAATTGGGCTAGAAATGTAGATGAAAAATGATCCATAATAGGCTATGCATTTAGCATTAGGTCTGGGGTCATTGCATGGGGCATCAAAAAGAAGAACATAATATCCTTGTCTTCAGCTGAAGTTGAGTATCAAGTGATGTGTGCAGCAAGTTGTGAAGCAGTTTGGTTGAGGAGACTTCTTCATGATGTTGGAGAATAATAGAAGGTTGAAACAATTATCAAATGTGACAACCAGAGCTCTATCAAACTTGCAAATAATCCAATATTTCATAAAAACACAAAGCACATTAATACACAGTTTCATTTTGTAAGGGATAAAATTCAGTCAAAGGAAATCCATATTGAATATTGTAATACATGTGACAATGCTATTGATATTTTCACTAAGCCTCATGGTAGAATCAAGTTTCAATTGTTTAGGGAAATGTTAGGAATACTTGTGAACTTCTTTCTCCATTAAGGGGGCGTGTTGAAGATAATGTAGAAATGTAATTTAGGAGAGAGTCGGTTCAGTGGAGCCTTAGATTAGGAATTAGTTCCTATTTCTTAGGTATCTGATCTAACTTCCCTATTTGTGTGTTTGCTATATATTCATGATTTTTAATATTATTGATGTAGAGCGTTCAGCTAGAGGCATTCTCCAGGTGGAGCTCTACACCTTTGAGCTGCCGAGTTTATTAATAAAGTTGATTCTTCAGTTCTTAACAAAGACTCCTATAGCTTATGCTTTGTGTGAATATTAATAACCAATTAGAGACAGATTTATTATTTGGTATAGGTTATGTATTAATTCTTTAGAAATTGTGCCTATAAGTCTGACGACCCATGATTGATAATTTATTGTTGGAATTATAACACATATAATTTCCCCGAGAGTGGTAGATAAGGAAATTGAAGTGTATGAGGATATCAAATGATGAAATAGGTTTAGTTATGAAATGGATTCAGTTGGATGGTTAAAAACCTAGAATATTGTGGAAAAAACCCTAGGCTTAACTCCAAAACTAACTATGGTACCAAACTTTATACCTGCGGACAAATAAATTAAGCTCACATTTAGCAAAAAAAATAAAGGCTTATTATGCTCACGAAAAATATGCAGGCACATAGCTTACAAGGTTAAACAGTCGATGAAAATTCTATCACCTTGATATGCGCACCATATGAAGGTATCTAGAAAGCGAGAGGAACAATTAGTAAAAACCCCATACATTGGAACACACAGGTGGTAGTCCGAACTGTGGAGGTAAATTACCTATTTGTGCATGTTGTTGCATCCTAACGATGACTGACATGAAAAACTGAGAAGCAATCCTTGTAACTAGAATGGTTTCAATCAACCCATCAGAGTCATGGTAACTATATATTGAGCTCCACCAATATTAAGTTAGAATCAAATATAATATGCCTAAGGGGTTTGTCTTACTTATGGAGAAAATCCTCAGCATGGGGGTTACAGAGTCACTGATGTGGTGGGAAACCCTATGATTTCATAACACAATTTAACTATGCGTAAATTTTGTAGGCCTTGTTTGCAGTCGAGAACGAGAAATCCTGAGAAATTAGAAAGGAGGATAGGAAATTAAGAACATGGAAGATTGTGGAGAAAATCCTAGACTTAACACCAAAACTCACTATGGTACCAAAATTTATACCTACAGCCAAATAAATTAAGCTCTCATTTAGAAAGACTAGACTAACCTCTTATTTCATAAGATAGAGGTAAAATATCAATAACCAGAACAAGGGTTTTGGGAGAAACCCTAGCAGGAGAGAAGATCTGAATAAAAACCTCGAAAGAGCAAAGAAAAAATCCAATAAGACCTTGGAAATGTTTTCCAGTCAGAGCCTGTAGCATCAAAACCAAAGAGTTGGGAAACGAGTTTAACTTACCACCCAAAAGCCAGAAGTTAGCAAAAATGCCATCACAATAAAATACAACGCTTAAGAAGAAAAATTGAACAAAAACTAATGTACCTGCTCAAGAAAATCTAACCCAGAACAAAAGGTATGGTGAACCTACAATTGAGCAAGTCAACTTTGGTCACTAGAGAATGAGCAACAAAAATAGATAATACCCTGTTGAGCAAAGTAAACCGAGAAAATTTAACAACCTGAGTTAGCTTCCCCACATCTCTTTTGACCTCACTATTAAGAGAAAACCACAGCTCAGAAATAAAGTACAGAAAATAAGGAAACTGTCACCATTCTGGAAAAAAGAGATAATATCCTGCTGGGAAAAGTAGACAGAGAAAATTCACTAGTACAAAATGGCTAGTTAGTTACTAAAAAAATGGCTAAAATTTGTATATAAACAACCACTTTTAAATCGGTGACCAGTAGTAGCTAATTTACAGTATCTTATAACGTGACCAAATTTTATTCATTTGTAACTTAATCATTAATTTTTTGTCTCAATTTTATCATTTAGTAGTATATTTAGTCATACATTTGGTCATTAATTTAGTCATTTATTGAGTCATTAATTGTCACAATTAATAACCAAATCTACAATAAAATATACTACTATAAGATCATCCAAAAAAACGAATTAATGGCCAAAGAAATATGACCAAAATGTTGGTCGTGTTATAATGTACTGTAAATTAGCTACTAATAGTCATATATATGAAAATTTTAGTCATTGTTTGAAACCAATTAATGACCAAAGAAATATGACTAATTTTTCATCATGTTATAAAATAATATAAATTAGCTACTAATAGTCATATATATGCAAAATTTAGTCGTCATTTCTAATCGCAAATTTATCATTTGCAGTATTCATTTATCTTTTTTTGGTAGTTTTATATTCATTATATACATGACCAATTTAGTAGTTTATATCCATTTCATTTAATTTCATTAATAATTATTATAAACGACTAATTTAGTCATATATTCATTTTATTTGTGTTCATTATTAATCAATATGAACTATTAATTTAGTATTTTTAGATTGATTTTATGTTCATTATTAGTCAACATAAATTAATTAGTATGATTTTGTGACTAAATTTACAAAATGTCATACAATGCACATGTTCATCTAATATGAAAACACAAAGTTACATATGTTTATTACAATACTAAATAATATCAATTACAACTATAAATAATTTCAACCACATAAATTATATTATATGAAATTTCAAGTATTACAATATGAGTTTTCAACTTAATATTGGTTAGACTACAATTCACACATAAAATAGTGTTTCATCGCTTCAAAACATTATCATTAATTTGCCAAGGCATTGTAGGTTAATTCACCAACTCTAAAGACTTGACAATCAGTCTGTATGTGTGTGTCTCATGCAAGATATTGGATTTAAGGGCATCACTAGATTGATCCTCTTCTCTCTCTTTCTGCATTTTTCACTCCAATGTTATTTTTCTCTTTCTTTAATTCCTACTTCTTACCATCAATATTGAGTTCATCTTATGAAAATGCAAGAAGATACAATGCAAAGTATAATACATCAAAGAATATGAACATTGGAATAAAAACTAAAGTAGACTATAAAGGATTTATACGACATATACCTCAATATCAATAATGTCAATGCCACTTCCTCCCTAGAAAATTAAGAAACTCAAAAAAGTTTTCTTCAGTTGGGAAATAGTTTTTAGTTGGGCGATAATGGCCACTATGTGGCTAGATGACCTGTATAAACAAAGAAAATAAAATGTTATCATAGAAAATAACACCTTACGAAACTTAGTATTCAACCTTTAAGAAAATCTTAGACTAATCATACCACTAAATTACATGCTAAGAATATCAGACAGTAGATATAATTGTTGAAATCAAATGGAATATTATATATATATATATATACTATATATATATATATATATATTATATATATATATTTATATATATATATATATATTATATATATATATATATATATATTATATATATATATATATATATATATTAAAAATCTCCATATTTCTTGTCCTAAAAGGCTCATGTTCCTTAAAATTCGGAGATTCATTTTCCCAACAGTAAAAGTTATTTTCTATTATAACCTATGTTTTAAGATCATGAGATTGATACAAATCATTATTGAATTGTGGAGAAAAATGATTCAACTTTCCAAGATGAGTACCTCACTTGGTTGAATGAAGGTGCTAGCTATGAGCAATGTCAAAACCTTAGGGAAGAAGAACACTATGGCCTAAGAAAATATATCACCACAGTCCACAGAAAGAAAAAAATGCAATCCCACAATGGCCTCTGGTAGTACATTTGGTTGGATGGATATATCACACTCTGATAGATTATTGTCTAATACAATGAGAAGTTTACATATATTGTCGTAATGCCCCTCACAGTCAAACCTATAATTGTGTCCTATAATATTAATCATGTTATACTATTTAATTATAAAATTATTACTATCAGATAATTATTAGTTTGAATAATTAGTTTGAAATTGTGTTTTGAGTATTTATGTATACATGAAAATATTCGAAAAAAGTCACTTTTCGTGACTAGTTAATATCGAGTGAATCTAAATACACAAGAAATTATGGTTCCTTAGTGTTTCTCTAGTGGTTATCCGCTCATTCTACCAATTTCTCCCATGTCCTCTACTGCTTTTGGTGAAGTCCTCTTTGATGATTTCCAATGCCAATGCAATGGACATTTATCCTGGATGTTTTTCTGAGCCAAAGGGAAGCTCCACCAGTAACAACCAATAAGTAGCCTCAAATATATTATTGGGGGCCAAAATGTAGTAATTATATGTCAAGACAAGAAACACTGCACATTAACCATCTTCCCTTTAATATTGATTAATGATTTCTTTGCATGATCATGTAATACTAGAGTGTCAAGTAGGGACATTTAAAGTTTGTCATCCATTAATACTTCGTATCACACACAAAGTAGATCACCAACTTCAAGGATAACAATATAAACATGACAAAAATGAAATTAAAAGGAATGCTAGGAAGTCAAATGTGACTCATCTTGAGTCAAGAAAATAACAAGCCCTTCACATTAGCAAGGCATTCTTAAACACTAAAACATAAAATATTTCCATTGTATTATTTTAACATTTTCCTTAATTTCCTTAATTGAGAAGATAACTTTCCGAAAAAAAACCATTGAAAAAGGTCTCAAAATCCTAGCAACTGCTAGATTGATTGTCATATCAATTAAATAGAAAGGAAATTGTTCAATATTCTTTTAATGTGTAATCTGTGGGTTCCAATCAAATTGTAATTTGTGGGTTCCAATCAAGTAATCACGTTCCCTCAGAGATAGTTAAAAGATCACTTTGGAGAAGGGCTTCTAGAAGCACTGTGATAGTAGAAAGGGAATTAACTAAGAGGAAAATGAATCACTTTAGTGGGTTCTCCAAAGTATTTGAAAGAAACTGAAAATGATTTTATACTCCCTCCACATATTTTAAAACATAAACCCTTCAGTTGCATCTCATTTATTTTCCACCTTTCTGTAATTTGTAATTCTTTGAGCAAGAATAGAGAATTCATAAATATTCTCGTGAAAGAGGACTCTTCATAATCCTAATAAGTTGGGCTCTAACAAATAAAAAAATTCATGTAGTGAAGAAATATTACATGGTAGATTCGAGTGATCGAAATGAAAACTTTATCCTTAATCTCATTACAACAAAAACAAATTCAACCCTAACTAGTTGGGATCTAACAAATCAAGAATTTCATGTAGTAAATAAAACTTACATGGTATATCCCAATTCTTTGCAATGAAAAATTTATTCTTGATCTTATTACAACATAGATAAATTCAATAGTACATATATATTTCCTTATCTGAGACAAACTTTGAACACATTTCGAGATTTCATACAAAATATAATCATACGATTTACCTGTAGGACATGAGAAAACTATCTACATCTACGACCAAACACTGGACAATAGTGTTATTGAGACACAATATCATGGTATTAGAATCATGTAGATAGATAATGTTATAGAGAGACCGTGCAACACCTTTTCAACACTACCTTCAAGCTTCAAACTCATTAATTGATTTACATCAGTAGCAAATTCTAGTGAGATTTCATTAAATACAACTCGACAAAATCCATTTATGATAGTTGTCATTTCCTTGTGTGGATCTACCCCCCTCTGGAAATACAATAACTAATTTTCCCCAGTTTTTGAGGTACTTGCTTCATGTTCAACACAAGAAGTTGGGTTATTCACCTGGAAAAAGTTGAAATATTGGATGCATAATGGAAGTAGGCATGCAATTCGATATTGCTCCTAAAGTCTCTTGCCTGAATTATCAAACACCATCTAGTAAAAACTACCTACCCAAGATCCCACTTAAGAATTCAAAATGTTGCAAATAGGAGATTTCTTAAACAATATCAACCATTTAATTGCATAATCACACTAAACTAGACAAACCTTTAAAATGTTGAAAAGTGTGAAAATGGATATGGAATATTATAGCTACGCCAGGGTAGATATAGCTACCTGAAATGTAACTTATATATAACATTAGAAATAGCCTTTTTCAATCATTTAAGAGACTAATCTTTTTTTTATCTTGGGTTAAAAACTTAATACTCCACCAAAAATAGCAAGAGTTCTGAATTGGTTCTATTCACCAACCAAGGGGAAATTTGAAACTAGTGTGAAAATGCTTACTCATTCCCCTGCCATATTTCGGATATTCTATTTGTGTGCAAATCCAAGCTACATGTAAAGTAACTTCTACATATTTGACAAGTTTAGATGTAAAAAATTACCCACACAGAAGTTATATGATTAACATCTGCACAATAAGATACAATATGCATTAGCTATAAGTAATATGAATTTTATATGTTATATTAAGACAGTTGTTTTCTCATCTAAGCTACGTGTAATGTAACTTCTACATATTTGACAATTTTAAATGTAAAAAATAAGTAGTATAAATTTTATATGTTATATTAAGACAAATTGTTTCTCATCTAAACTACGTGTAATGTAACTTCTACATATTTGACAATTGTAAATGTAAAATTACCCGCACTGAAGTTATACGATTAACATATGCACAATTAGATACAACATGTGTCAACAATAAGTAATATGAAGTTTACATGTTATATTAAGACAAATGTTTTCTCATCTAAGCTACGTGTAATGTAACTTCTACATATTTGACAATTTATAAATGTAAAGAATTAACCAGACTGAAGTTATACGATTAACATATGCACAATAAGATACGATATGCATCAACTATAAGTAATATGAATTTTACATGTTATATTAAGACAAACGTTTTCTCATCTAAGCTACATGTAATGCAACTTCTACATATTTGACAATTCTAAATGTAAAAAAATTACCCTAACTGAAGTTATACAATTAACATATGCACAATAAGATACAATAGCATTAGTTGTAAGTAATATGAAGTTTACATGTTATATTAAAACAATTGTTTTCTCATCTAAGCTACGTGTAAAGTAACTTCTTCATATTTGACAATTTTGAATGTAAAAAATTACCCGGATTCAAGTTATACAATTAACATATGTATAGGAACCTAAAATATTAACCGAAGTACATACCAGAACTCCACATATTTTCACCTTTTTAATCCACCGCCATTCAAATCAAGTAAGGTTTCTAGTTGAGTTGACCAATGTTTATAAAGGCATAGAGTTAACAATAGATCTGCAGCTACAAAAGTGTGATCTATCAAAATGGGAATATTCACGCTAACTGCGACCCTTCTCTCTACACATAAATTGTTCAAGCCCACTAAAACAATAAAATTGCAGAAGAGTGATGGAGATCCAACGTAGGGAGGAAACCTCCAAGAAAGGACTTCACCAAGTTAAATACAAACTGCCTTTATCCCACCCCTACATATCTATCTTCAGATATTCACATAGTTTGGACTTTAGTGGCCTTTCACCAATTACCCCATTATTGGAAAGTTGTTCATAGCTCCCAAAATTTGTGAACATTTGAACCCTTCCGATATGCTTCCTAACCAGATCAAGATAATCGTAAATTGTGAACATTTTATACAAACCCAATGCTAAAATTGAAATGAAAAAGAAAAGAAATTTTTATTTTGACATTTCCACACAAATATCTACAAGGGAGAGCAAAACGCAGTGCTAAAAGGTGATGTTCTAACTTGTGAACATTTTATTTGAACCGAGTGCTAAACTTGAAATGAAAAAGAAAAGAAATATTTATGATGGAAAAAATAAAAGAAATATCTATAACAGAAAAATAAAAAATATAAATTGTAATTG
>APFE030148843.1:6829-28883 GCA_000404065.3 Pinus taeda
TTTACATAAAGTATGTGGGTAAAGTATAAGCGAATTCAGTGTGAAGTACATGATTTCCCACCACTTCATTTCAAATATATAGTGGGTGTTTGCAGTTTCCAAGATTTGTTGTCATTCATTATACAATAAAGTGGACATTGGAGAGAATATTTCGGAAAAGCATCTGACTTGGGAAGTTTTTCGTTACTTCATTTATTTATTATTACTTCATTAGAATTTTGAACACTTGTGTCCAAAACTTAGGACACGCTCTCTATTTCACTCAAAAACCCCTTTAATTCTCCAATTAAAAAAAATGAAATAATTGAAAAAGGAACACACTAATGATTTTGAACACATTTCCTTAAAACATGTGTCCAAAACTTAGGACACATATAGGACAATTGTGGGACACAACTTTGATACATATCCTATGAATAAAACATGCATCACCTAGGGCTCAGATCGCCCCTTTTCCAAAATTTGAGATTCGCGAAATGATAAAATTTACATATACTCTTAGTTAAAGAGTCATTTTGATATTCTTAATTAAACAGTTATTTTGACTGCCCTTTTCGTTAGAATTTTTTTAGGGTTTTGGATATTTTTTCTCATAAAAAATGCTTTGTATCTTAATTAAACAGTCATTTTGATCTTCTTAATTAAACAGCCATTTTGAACGCCTATGGTATTGGTTTTATTTTTTTTAAGTTTTAGGTAATTTTTCTCATCAAAATTATTTCATAATTTGGTAAGATGTATTTGAATTATAAATTTAAATAGTAAATTTCGCTATTGAGAGCCTAACTATGATTAAGTTTTTGTTGTACAAGCACAAACTCAATAACATAGACAAACTCAATAACATAGACGATCATAGACTTCCTAAACTAGCTTTAAATTCCAGCCAAAACCACCTAAGGCTCAATCGAGGGTGGCATAAAGACACAAGGGCCTGATTAGACTATTGGGAGATCAACGAGAATGATGCATTGCAAAACATAAATAACATTAAAGATATTGTTATTTCTAAGTTCAAAGAAAAAATGTGGTGTGAAAAAGATTTAGCGGTTAAAAGAAAATTAAGTTATTATAAGATGGTCATCAACCCCACCCTAGAAGATCAAAAGTATCTCTCTATTTTAACTAGCTCAAAGAAGAAAATTAATATAGCAAAGATTATAACGAATTCTCATGAGCTCCATAGTGAAATAGGTCGTTGGGCAGTTCCTAAAACGCCATGGATGGAAACAATCTGCCATATATGTGAGAATAGGAACATCCAGGATGAAAACCACTTCCTCTTAGAGTGCCCCGCGTACAACCACATTAGATCTCAGTGTCACAATCTTTGTTACAACACTGACCCTCCTAGCCTTTTACAATGTCAAAATTATAGTGAGCTTGGGAGGCTTCTCTCCAAGCTTTTTGAGCATAGGAATAAAATCTTAAATCAATATAAATAATGTGTTTCTTTAGGTCCGATAGACCAATGTTTGGTCTCGGTGGACGTTAACCATCATCATCATCATCGTATTATCTAAAACCCAATTTCAAAAGAGAAGAAAGGTATCATTTAAATCAAAATCTCCAAAATGTTTAATGGAGTCATCTAACGAAGATGAGGAATTGTCTCTTTGAATCATGTTTTTGATGGTGGAAATGGATTCGGTGCCATCAAAACATCTGGAACACCTAAAATGTTGGAGTTTAACAACTATAACTTGGATTTACAAAAATTCTTAGCAGATTTTCTCTAAATATAATCAGAATTTCCATAATTTTCCAGGTTTCTCCACCTCATTAGACTACAAGATGTTTAATAGTTATTCAACGACCCGCTCAATTCCATTCTGAGAAATAATAAACTCAACACCAGTTTGACGAGCTCAATTCCCTTAAGAGAAATTACAGTTTATTACTGAAATTATTCCAATTCCATTCAGAGAAATAATAAACTCAACGTCAGTTTGACCAGCTCAGTTCCATTAAGAGAAATTACAGTTTATTACTGAAATTATTCCACTGGGAATTTGTTCCTGAAGTTGTGGAGAAGAGGGACACAATGAGTGCCCACGCAGGCAAAGAATGGCTAACAAGTACAAAATGAAGGTGATAATCGAACGCGAGCACATGGTGTTGTCATTGACATCGTTATCTGACACAAGTGGAGTGAAGTAACAATACCAATTGACTGGAAGTACAGAGCAGGAAAGTGGAACAAATAACTGGCTTGCAATTGGGTAGTTAATGAGCTGAGCTGTATAGGTTTATTATTGAATAACGTGCTTGTTTAAATTTAATGATGGTTATATACGGTCCCCTCATTTATTTCCCACTGGCATGTTAGTAATTTTCTATGGTTTATTTAACTTTTAAATGTCACAGACCTTATAATAAAATTTAGCAGTAAGAATGTTTGAATTTAGTTTTTAATGGAGTTTTTGTGGAGAAATTGTTTGGATGGCTAAAAGTAGCCGGAATCTGGGTAAAAAAATTCAAAAAATCTTGTAGAGGCAGTATTTGAATCGTGTTTCTGATGGGGAAATGGATTCAACACAATCAAAAGCATCTAGCACACCTAAAATTTTGAAGTTTAACAACTATAATTTAGATTTACAAGAATCTTTGCTGGATTTTCACTAAATATGACCAATATTTCCATAATTTTTGGAGCAACTCCTCCGCCTCTTTAGACTACTCTGTTTTTAATGGTAGAAATAGCTATCAAAAATTTACTGGACACTCAAAATCTTGAAATTTGACTGCTGTAACCTTGATTTCTTAAAAGCAGTAGTCTATAACGCGACTTTTTGAAAGTCTTTCCGGCAGATTTTTCCGGTTAAAATCCGGCAGCAATTCATTGGAATCCTAAGTTTGATAGCTAGTTTCTGCACAATCAATGGCTCCCAAGGGTTTTTCAGGGCGCTGAATCCAAATATGCAGTTAAAAAACCATTTTAACTGCTAAAAATCAAGATTTAACCTCATTTCTTCTACCGGATTCCGTCACCGGAATCTCCAAAAAGTCACATTATAGACAACTCCTTAAAATTCCTACCCAAATTTTATCAAAATCTATAAATTTCTAGGCAAATTGGAATGTCAGGCAGAATACGGATTTTCTGCCCTGGAGCGGCAGAATGGTTTTTAAATTCATGATGTCTCGGCGCTCAATGCATCCACTTGATGGTTAGTTTATTGGGCAAACCAATCACAGAACTGACACGCTGCCCGATGGTCGGTCGTCCTGCCCTATTTTAATAGCCACAACACTCCCAACGAACGTGAATTTGAAGAAGAGCGCAATGGATGCCCTCCGACTAGCTGTCCCCCTGCTCCCATTTTCGTTATTGTTATGCTTTGAGCTGATTCTGTCCTTCCAATCTGCGGTCTCGAGACCGATCTCCGCCGCCGAACTGCCTGCGTATCATGCTTTGGATGTCGGAGCCTCGCTTATTGAGACTCAAACTACGCCCCGCGGAGTTGAGTACGAAAGAGAGACAAAACCGAGACAGAGACCCTGGAGTGTCCAAGTGATGCACAGGGATAGCCTTTTCTTCAAGGACGGCGCCAACGGTACTGCGTCTTTCGAGCACCGATTGGAAGAAAAGTTGAGGCGGGAAGCCGCACGAGTCCAGGGCCTCGAGAAGCTGATAGAGACGAGACTGAGATTGGAAAAGGACGCGCCGGCGGGCTACGAGAATGCGGCCAAGGTCACTGCCGAGTTTGGCGGCGAGGTCGTGTCCGGAATGGTGCAAGGGAGCGGTGAGTACTTCACGCGGATTGGCGTGGGGACGCCAACTAGAGAGCAATACATGGTGCTCGACACCGGCAGCGATGTGGTGTGGATTCAGTGCGAGCCGTGTAAAAAGTGTTACTCACAGGCGGATCCCATCTTCAATCCATCCTCCTCCGCCTCCTTCTCCAACGTCGGCTGCGATACTGCCCTCTGTAGTCAACTAGACGTCAACGATTGCCATGCTGGCGGTTGCCTATACGAGGTCTCCTACGGCGACGGCTCCTACACTGTCGGGAGCTTCGCCACCGAGACGGTGGCGTTCGGCGAGACTTCCGTGCGCAACGTGGCCATCGGCTGCGGCCACGACAACGCTGGTCTTTTTATCGGCGCCGCAGGGCTGCTAGGCCTCGGAGCCGGACCGCTCTCTTTTCCCTGGCAGCTCGGCACCCAGACAGGCGGCGCCTTCTCCTACTGCCTGGTCGATCGCGAGTCGGAGTCCTCAGGCACTCTCGAATTCGGCCCCGCGTCCGTCCCCGTTGAGTCCATTTTCGCGCCGCTGCAGTCGAATCCATATCTCCCCGCCTTCTACTATCTCTCTCTTACCGAGATCAGCGTCGGCGGCGCTCTCCTAGACACCGTACCTCCCGCCGTCTTCCGAATCGATGAGACGTCGGGCCGCGGAGGGTTCATCATCGACTCCGGTACCGCCGTCACGCGCCTCGAGACAGCAGCCTACAACGCCCTGCGGGACGCCTTTGTCGCGGGCACCAGACAACTTCCGAGAGCCAACGGGTTCTCCATCTTCGACACCTGCTACAATCTGTTGGGCCAAGAGCTGGTGAGAGTTCCCACTGTTGGCTTCCATTTCTCCAACGGAGCTACCTTGATTCTGCCACCTAAAAATTATCTAATACCCGTGGACACCAAGGGGACTTTTTGCTTTGCATTTGCCCCGACCACCTCCGGTCTGTCCATCATGGGGAATATTCAGCAGCAGCGTATAAGGGTCTCCTTCGATTCCACCAATTCTCGTGTTGGCTTCGCCCTCAACCAGTGCTGATTAATTATCGACCATATCCTACATATACCTAGTATTATTAAAGTGTAAGTAGAGTAGATTACAGTCTGTATCTCTTCAAACGCTTGCATCGCTTATAGTTCTTTGTTTAGAAATGGAATGATGGAGAATTTTATTCTGTTATACCTTTGTCATGTGATGTAAAGCCAGATTTTTTGTTAAGTTTATGTAAGGCTACACCATTGTTATGACAGGAGTTTTGTTACTCGGATTCATTCTGAAATCGATTATTAGGGTTTTCGTTTTGCGTGGTAATTGTTATCTGTAAAAAACGAGGTAAAGCTTCCGATCACTAAAACAGAAGCTGCAGTTTTCATATTATCGGCGATATTAATATATTATTCTGACTGCGCTGACAAGGCATTATCATTCATCAGTCCGTCGATATTAAAAAAATTACATGTTGTCCGGAGCTTTAAGATTAAATTTCTTATATTATGTATAATTATTAATTATAATATTAAATTAATTTTTAATATCGAACAAATTTTAAATTTAAATAAATATATATTAATTTATTAATTTATCAGATAACTATATAAATAAATACAAATTCACTTAACATTTTTACACCCTTTCAAATAAAAATTTATATTATTTTATACCCAATATTTCATTACCAAAAGTTCGCATTAGACGCTTAATAAGTAGAGTCGTGTAAATGAAAGTTCGCATTAAAGGCTTAATGAGTAGAGTCATGTAAATGAAAGTTCGCATTAAAGAGTTAATAAGGAGAGTCATGTAAATGAAGGAAAAATAAAATTGTTTGAAATATTAAGTTTAATTAGTAAGGAATGTCTTAACTAAAATTTTCATATATAGTGAAAGTAGGTATATTATTAGGATAAATTTATTTTAAGTATGCATCTAATATAAATAGAGATTAAATTTTTTTATTTGTAAATTTTTTTAGAGTGTAAAATATAATGTGTATTTTCATACCTAAAAATATATAGGTAAAAATAGTTCAAATGGTAAAGATTGACACCACTTCAAATATTTTAATCATATTTTTTTTCATAACATTATATGATATATATATAAAGTTTTAAAGCAATATTATATATATAGTTGACATTAAATATTTTACCAAACATTACGCGAGACATTTATTAACATACTTAAAATGATTTCAATATTCATTATAATTATATATTTTTTGATAAAAAATTAAATAATTTTCTATATATAGATATATATGAAGTTGAACTTAACGTAAATTAGTTAACATAGATCTTCAAATAGTTTATTTAGTTTTCGTGTTCAATTTTTTTTTAAAGTATTAAGGTTTAAGTAACTTATTCATTGTAGAAATGTCTTGTGGATTCAAAGTGCTTATGTAATTTACTAAAACAAAAGACTTGAATCTACTCTATTCTTCAATGGAAAACAATTAATCAATTGCAAAATCACAACATAAACCTAAGACAAGATTCAACACACATACATAGAGATATACCTTGGGGAAAACAACTGCTCAACACCCCTTACTATTTGTATGTAATTAATCAACGAATACAATATGCTATGTTCAACCTGCACAAGTAGCTCAAAACCCTTTACTATATATATTTCATTAATCAATGAATACAATATGCTATGTTCAACCTTGAGCTCAACCTGCACAAGTATTTTCTATCCTCTGCCCGGCTCACTGCCTTTGGCCAATACTTAGCCAAATTGCCAAGCCTCCAAGCTCCTATTTCCTCGGGTTGTTCCTTGAGGAATTAGGTCCCTATTTAATAGGAGTTTTTCTCCATTGGTTTGCGTAGTTCATTTAGGTCAATTCTCTAACCACATGCACCACCTATACAACTTGAAATAGTTCACAACTGATAGTACACGTCCCTTGGACTCCAATCTCAACTAGATAACTCGAATTCTCTACATGCATGAGTTAATTTAGGATGATTAATCAGTTAATTGGTTAAACACTAAAGTTTCACCCCACTAGTTCCTCCAACAGTTAGAACTAGTTTAACTGACCATAACTCAATTTAACTGAATTAATTCGCTACAACTAAAGCTACCTCAAACTAGGCTCCTAAAATTTAGGAATCCCTGTACACAACTCAAGTTCTCCCTCCAACTCGAATTAACTAAGCTAACTGAGTGATAATAACTTGGTTAACTCATTCAAGTTGTGTGCTAAGGTGAATTTCAATTTTCTCCTAATTTAATTAAGGACAAAATTAAATTAGGAATTTCTTGCTGCATTTTCAACACTCCCTCTCAGCAAGAAAGGGATTCACATCTACCCCGATCTATCACCTTTGGAATGTAGTGCATGCAACAATTCTCACTATTTCTATTGTTACTACAACATCTGCAACTCAAAAGCATCCAAAAAAAAAGTAACTAAATCAATTGTGTCTGCAACTATCTACTGGGAAAACTGTGTTGTTATTGACTCTACTATCGATGATCCTTCTCTGCAATCAACACTCCTTTGCACTCTTGAGTTTCTGATTGAAACTTATCCTCCTAGTACTGAATATTGTGGGCCTCCGTAGCAAGGTAATGATACATGAGATTAAAAAATAAACACCTCAATGGAACCTCCTCAAATTTCAACACTCCTAGGACTATTGCTTCACATCACCCCACCTCACACCTGGAGGTATGACTACATGTGCTCCCTCTGCTCACTTGGCTTGAACTCTCCTCCTATTGGAGGTATTTGAATGGTCCTCTTCATCATCATCATCCTTGTCATCCCAACTGGCTGAGGCTTCCTCTTGAGAGCTAAATCATGCTCCTTCTCAACTACGGCTTCCTCTTGAGAGCTAAATCATGCTCCTTCTCAACTACAACATCTCTAATCCCTCCCTTGCTCCTCAAGGTTGTGCATGAATCTTCCTCTAATGTGTAGAGGCTCTTGATCTTGACACCAAATTTCCTGCTTTGACACGAAGCAAGATGCTTGAAGTAGGCCTTCCCATCTCTTAAGAATACCTCATACCCTTTCTCTTCAATCCTCAATTTATTCATCAATTCAAGTTTCTTGGCTTCATTTCTATTTCTGAATAACTCACTAACAATGTTCCACATAGCAAAGGGAGTCTCTTTTCCATGTAGTTTATGTGGTTTCTCACACCCTCCAGGATGATCCTCCTAGCTATAGCTACACACTTCTTCCAATCTGCTAGATTATGAGCACCAGTTGTTGTCAGTTTTTAGACATCATTATCATTGAATTCCTTCAACCCATTATCTTAGAGCACTGCCTCCATGCGGTCCTTCCAAGCAACACAATTCGAGCTTCCCTCAAGGGCATACTCGAGTCTTAGTCCATAGAAAGCCATCATGCTGGCTCTGAAGAAATGATCCTACAAGTTCGATTCACCTACAAAGACAACTTCGAATTCTTCTCTCCTGATGTGATTCTGAATCTAATACCATGTAGAAATTCCTTGTAGATTCAAACTACTTATGCAATTTACTTCAAAAAAAAGACTTGAATCTATGCTACTCATCAACATAAGAAAATGAATCGATCACGAAATCATAACATAAACATGAGACAAGATTCAACACACATACACAGAAATAAATCTAGTGGAAAGAGAATCCTCAAAACCCCTTACTATAGGTATTACATTAATCAAAGAATCTGGATGAATATAATATGTTCTACTCAACCTTGAGCTCAACCTGCACAAGTATTTTCTCTTCTCTGCCTGACTAACTGCCTTTGGCCAATACTTAGCCGAATTTCCAAGCCTCCAAGATCTTATTTCTTTGCGTTGTTCTTTGAGGAATTAGGCCTCTGTTTAATAGGAATTTTCCTCCATTGGATTTCACAGTTCCTTGAGGTCAATTCTATGACTCCGTGCATCACGTGTACAACTTGGAATAGTTTACAAATGATAGTACACTACCCTTGAACTCCAATCTCAATTGGGTAACTCGATTTATATGCATACATGAGTTAATTTAGGTTGATTGATAAGTTATTACCTTAAACACTGCAGTTGCACCTCATTGCTAGACCTCTAACTAGTTCCTCCTATAGTTGGAACTAGTTTAATGGACCTTAACTCAATTTAACCGAATTAAATTGCTACAACTGAAATTAACTCAACCTAAGCTCCTAATATTTAGGAATCAATGTACACAACTCAAGTTCTCCCTCCAACTCGAAATAACTAACCTCACTAAGTGATAATAACTTGTATATTCAAATTTCTTATGTAATTTACTAAGACAAAAGGACTTGAATCTAATCTACTCATTAGTGGAAAACATTTGATTGATCGAGAAATCACAACATAAACATGACACAAGATTCAATCACATATGCTCAAATATTTATATAGGGGAAAGAAATGCTCAAAACCCTTTACTATATGTATTGCATTAATCAAGGTATCTGGATGAATACAATATCCTCTACTCAACCTGCACAACTATTTTCTATCCTTTGTCTAATTGACTGCCTTTGGCCAATGCTTAGCCAAATTTCCAAGCCTCCAAGCCGCTATTTCCTTGTAGTGTTCAATAAGGAATTAGCCCCCTATTAAATAGGAATTTCCTCAATGAGAATTGTGCAATACCTTTAGGCCTTCCTTTGACTTCATGCATGACTTGTACAATTTGGAATATTCTACAATTGATAGTACACTGCCTTTGAATTCCAATGTCAACTAGGTAACTCTATTTTTGTGCATGCTCATAATTTTGGTTGATTGATCAGTTAATTGGTTAAACGCTGAAGTTGTACCCCACTGCTAGACCATAACTCAATTTAACTTAATTAAATTTCTACAACTGAAATTAACTCAACCTGTGCTCCTAAAATTTAAGAATCAATGTACACAAATCAAGTTCTCCCTCCAACTCTAATTAACTAAGCTAATTAAGTGATAATGACTCACTTAACTCATTGAAGTTGTGATAATAACTCACTTAACTCATTGAAGTTGTGATAATAACTCACTTAACTCATTCAAGTTGTGTGATGATGTGGAATTTTGATTTTCCCCAAATTTAATTAAGGACAAAATTAAATTAATAATTAATTTAAGAATTCGTGCTGCATTTTCAACACTCACACGTTTTTTTACTTCTAATTACTTTACATGAAATTATTTTACACGACTAACTAAACATGACATATTCATTTTCTATTTTTATCTCAACTAGCATTGCTTTTCTATTCATAGAATATTTTTATTTTATTTTAAGATATCAACATAAATTACTTGACATAGATATTCAAATAGCTATTTAAATCTCATGTTGAAATATTTTTTAGAAGTATAAGGTTTAGATATCTTACTCACATATTTTTGTTACTTCTAATTACTTTACATGATATTATATTACACAACCAACTAAACATGCATAACATATTCATTATTATTATTATTATTGCTAACATTACTTTTCTATTTCCATAATATTTTATTTTTATTTTAAGAGGGACACATGGTTGAGCATGGAAGGAATTACACATCCCCTCATACTAGAATAAACATCTTGGCTTAATAATAAATTAAATTATTTATGTTATTCTTTGAACAAGATTACATTAATCAAATTAGGAAATCATAAAAAATATGAAAATATTTTCTTTTAAATTTTTAAATACTTAAAATAATAATAATATTAAATAAACATATTATCATATAAATATCAAAATAAAAATAAATTATAAGATGTCAAGCCCTATATCACATATCAATATTGAAATATGATATTTGTATAGACTTCTAAGTCACATCATTATAGGATGATATAAAGTCACATTAAAATAAAAATAAATATATGTCATGAGATGATCATCATGAGTCATGTAGAAACTACAAAGATAATGAGTTAAGGAATCAATTTTTCTCTCTACCCATTTTATGGGAAAGATTCACAACTCTTCATATGGAAGTAGTAGGTGGATGTGTTAAGGTTTAACCTAAGGTGTAAGGTGCAACTATTGGGGCTAAGATGAAAGCTAAAGTGGGATGTCATTTGACTCTTTAACTAGTTTCCTGACTCTATGAGGATGGTGTCTGGAATGAATTCTCATTTTCCTCCTACAAATGTGTATCTACTATAAGTGTAACATCCTCCTCTAATTCTTTCTCCTCCTTCAACACATCATTCTCCAACTAGTATGGTTCCTCCTCCATGATAGGCTTCTTGATCTCCACCCTCCATGGCTTCATGATGTAAATCACATCTAATGAAATAATATTCATGTCATGTTCTTTGTGAATCTATTTCACCTACAACCTAATATTGTAGTAGTCTGACATAGACCATTCCATTAAGGCATTGGGAATCTAGCCTATATGAGGAATATTTTATAGCAGATGATGTCCTACATGAATAAATTAAAATTAATGAAATTATGAAAAAATAAAATTTGAATTTGAACACTTTTAGCTAGTTGTGCTTCTTGGAGTACACTTTTTCAAAGACACTCTAGTTGTGCTCATACCCTGAAGAGCTACATGTTTTACTAAACACTCAAATGGAAATATTACATAACTCTAGGAATTATTTTCCCATAGTTTGTTTGCCAAAAATATATAACAAATAAATGGAAAGGAATGAGAATGAAGTATATTAGATTGAGTAACATATATATATATATATATATATATATATATATATATATATATATTATATATTATATATATATATATATATATATATATATATATAGATATATATATATATAAGGGAAGACATTCATATTTGAAATTCTTAAACATATTATAATTGAAGCTTACTTAGCATGTTAATGATGTTATCTTGGATATTCATATGATAACCAAATTTTCCAATATCCAACATATGTATCTCCATATGTTTAGAAATATTTGAGTGTTCAATGAGAGTGAACAACATTCTCTTAATAAATTGGGAAACATCATCCACAATGTCAACATCAAACCTAAAACCACAAGCATTTACATGTAGACAAAAAGGATTATTGTTTCTTAATTCCTCAATCAAACTTCGTATATGGACTTATTTAGTGTGTCCCATCTCCCCTGTATCCTTATAGTACTAATATATATCTCCTTGGCCCTATCCATCACCTCATACAAATAGCCCATTTTAGGCTTGTTACCATCAATGAAGAGAGGAAATTTTCTCAAAGGTTCACCAATGGGAAAAGCTCATGTACTCACATCCAAAACTATGATTATGACTGAAAATTTGGGATTTCCTATCCATTTTAGTGTTGTAGACACAATCATTTCACCCAACTGAAATAAGCGTCATTCACAACTCCAACATAGTATTGTGGAGAGATTGTGGTGAAATACATGATTGCGATATATACCAACTCCTTGTTCACTCTCGACTATCTCATGAGTGTAAGAAAACATGTATGATTTTTTATGTATGTAAATATTGTGACACTCCTAACTAAATCAATGATTTATTTAATCCAACATTTTTTCCCACGTTCTCTAATATCAAATCAATGTAATGGGAAGCATAAGGAGACTAATATAAATTCAATACCTCTCCAAAAATAACCTACTAGAAACAACACAACTAGCAACATCGTCTATAATGACTTGGACAACACACAATAAATATATCTCCTATATGAAGCCATCCAATAGTTAACATAGTAAGTGTGCATCGTCAACATTTTTATATGCAGAAATAAATTTTATAAACATTTCCCTGTTGGGGAAATGAACAAACAAAGTGAGAATGGACTTGTCCTTCCCATTTGTCTAGCCATTTAATGTAATGATGCATATAGTGATTATTTCATGATTCCTTAACACCATCCAACCTCTTAGTGTAATTAGTCTTTTCCCATCGAAGGAAAGGCCCTCTCAAGTCATTATAGGAAGGGTCCTTATACCCTAGGCCAAAAATAGCAGTGGTTTGATAAATGGAATGGTTCTATGGGTTGTTCATGGAAATGTTGAAAAGGAATGCCATTTTATAGAAAACATATAGCTAAAATACTATTAACCTCATCCTTGTCCCCTTTTTTAGTTATTGATAGAGTATAAGATTGTCCCCTAGCATTGGCTTCAACATGAAGAAAGGTGATGAAATTGAGGGTGCTATGGAAGATGTGGTTGAGGATTGGGTGAAGCTTTTGGTTCCTATGCCATGTTTTTTTTTTCAATCTCAAGCCTTATTTTTCATCTAATATTATCTCTTCTTATCAATATCAATAATTGATTGATTGGAAACATGGATAGTTTTTGGGGTAGATGCAAATAAAATATTCACTCCATGCCCTAGGATTTTGGTAAGGTGGAAATCCAACTAGCTAGTTTTGTCAAACATTTTCATCCCACATAGCTTATAATTCATCCTTAATTTATTATCACCCTATTATGGTTCACCATACTCCCACATTATGTCTAATGGATGTTTCATTTTGTAGGGAACTAAATAAATTTTAAATCTATGGCACAAAACAAATGGGGAAATTCAAATCAACATGAAAATTAAATAATGCTACAAATAAAATGTCACAAATACATAAGTGAAATATATCATTAGAAAAGGGAAATATGTGGTATATCTACCCCTACATGGGGTGATATGTGTGTGCAACCCCAACAAAAAAAAATCAAAACCCACCACCAACCTCCATTTAATTATGCTTCGACATGATAGATGGCTCTAAAAACATGACTCCATAACATCTAATGTGATCCAGACTTATGTAGGAACACAACAAAACACATATTTAAACGTAAACTTAGAGATGCAGAAGAAAGAAAAATTCATTTCATTAAGATCAAAGAACTAAAATATGCTTACATACATAATGTAAATAAACTAGCTCGGGTGATGGTAGCTTATCTCTGAGAAGTGATGTGGCAGATACATGCCTTTGAACTATGTTACAATGAGGCTCAAGGGTTGTTTTATTATTGAACAACAAAGGGAAACCCTAAAAAACAAAAAACATAACCCTAAGAGATGGAACAACAAGAGTTTGTGGGCCCTCTTGGGGTCAGTTGGGTAGCCAGCTTCCTAAGGTTGTAACTTGGTCATATGATCTCTGTTTGACACATACGATACTTAGTTATAAAGATATGTCTAATTACTATAGGATTTGCGAAAGTTCCCTACCTATGGATATGGGCTTGCTACGAATCTCAAAAAAGCATTGTCTAGGGGGTCAAAATAACTCTGGAAGTTCAGCACCCAAAAAAACTGCTAAAAATAGTAATTTCTACTATAATTAAGGAAACTGATGAAACCAATTGAAGGTCAAGGTGGAATAGGTGGGTGGTCAAAAATATACACCTGGATCAATCCCCCTCCCTTAGGAAACAATGGTCCCCACTGCATACAGAGCCTCCATGAGGTGAGGGAATTCTGTTGAACCTGGTTCCTAGTGAGCCAATTGCACTAGTGAAAGAGTTGGCCTACTTTGACAACTTGATATAGCTGGATCCTCTCTCGACAAGTGTTCTTTATCTATGTTTCCATGATCATATCAATTTTTCCCTATTCGATACAAATTGGGTTGAGATTTGTTGGTGTCAACTACTCAACAACGTCGAATGTGTCCAACAATGGGGGAAAGTATGGCTGCAACCAATCCACATTGAATAATAAGTGTAAGCCAAGGAATTGTGGAATGTTGATCTTGAAATAACTATCCCCTGTAGCCTTAGTGATGGTGTAAGGACCATGTCGGAGTGGGTGAAGCTTTTGGTGGGGCCCACTGAGGAATTCCTTTTACAAATGTAAGCAAGATTTGTCTCCCACCTAGAACTTGTGTGGCACCCGATGTTGATCATGATGTTACTTGTACTGTGCATTTGATCTGTCCAATATGTCATGGACCTACTAGCGAATGTGCTTAATGTGCTCAATGAAGTTGTTAGCTCTGTCAACTTTGGACTAGACATGAGTCGAATATGCCTGAGTAGCTGCAAATGATATGACAACATCAATGGGACCTAGTGTATGGAATCCTAGCCCCACCTCAAAGGGGTTGTGGTTGGTTGAGTTTTGGAGAGTGTTGTTGTAGTTGTGTTGGACATAGGGGAGTCTCTCATCCCATGTGTGTGGCTGCTTCGAGTTGTAAATGCACAGGATGTGCATGATGATCCTGTTGTCAGCCTCTATTTGGCCATCAGTTTTGGGGTGAAAGGTTGTGAACTTAGTGAGCCTGGGAGCGACCATAGGTTTGACCATAATGCACTTAGAAACTGACTATCCCAATCTAAGATAATGTAATATGGGATCCCAAAGTGCACCCATACTCATTTGAAGAAGAGTTTGGTAGTGGATTCTGCTGAGATATTCTTCTTGCAGACCGCTAGAATGGCCATCTTGTAGAATTTGTTGACAACCATAAAAGCACAGTCATTGCCATGCTTGGTAGAAGGGAGGCTGACATTTAATCCATGGAGATGGATTCCCAGGGCCGGCTACAAGTAGGTAGAAGAGTATATAGACCTTTCTTCTTAATTGTAGGTTTGGAAATGACATAATAGTGCAGGATCTGATGTACTTCCCAACATCCTATCGTAGGTTTGGCCAATAAAAACATTTATGCAATACTACTACTATATTTTCTACCCAAAGTGTCTAGTGACTTGACTGTAGTGCGCATCAAAAATAATCTTGGCACGCTCGCTTGAAGGCACACATAGGTGTCCTAGGTTGTATAATAGCGCAACTTGGAGGTGAAAGTATGACACTTTCTTACCTTCCAAGAGAATTTAGTATCTAGTGTGGAATTCTAAATTACAATTATAAATATGTGGCCATTTTGAGCACAATGGTCAACACCATAACCAGTGGTCGACTGAGGCAATCTACAACATTATTGGTTCTTCCCTTCTTTTGTTTAATTTTCAAGTGGAACTATTGCACTTATGTGGACCATTTCTTATGGAGATTGTTCTACAACTTTCCTTGTGTCTATATGAATGACAGGGGTTGGTGGTATTTGTGGATGGTCATTCCCTTCCCCAAAATGTAATGCTTCCATTTTCTGTAGTCATGCACAATGGAATACATCTCTTTGTCATTTGTGGGATACTTTCAGACTGTCTAAAAGTGTCTTTATGTGATATGCCACTAAATGCCCCTACCGAGTAAGAACTACACCAATAGCATATTCAGAGGAATCTGTCTCAATCTCAAATGGTTGTTGTAGGTTAGGTAATGTGAGTATTGGTGCAAATCAGAGGCAATGCTTCAACTTGGAAAATGCTTATTGTTTGGATTCAGACCAAAATAAAGTTTCTCTCACTTTGCCCTTGGTGACTTTACTCAAAGGTCAAGTGATATGAGATAAACGCAACATGAACATGTGACAAACATTAGCAAGACCCAGAAAGTTGCGGAGCTCTGTAAGAGTGGTTGGGGTTGGCCAATCTCGAATAACTTGTATATTGGTTGGGTCCACAAGCACACTCCTCTCATCAATGATGTACACCAGATATTAAAATTGGGTCATACCAAAAGTGAATTTCTCCAAATTCGCACATAATTTGTGTTGATGTAGGGTTTGGAGGACTTGATATGGTGAAGGTGATCTTCCCAACTCTGGCTGAAGATCAAGATGTCATCCAAATACACTGCCACAAATGAGTTGGTGAAGAGCCACAAGCTTTCATACATCAACGTCATGAAGGTTGCAGGGGAATTTGTCAACCCAAAAGGCATGACCAAACATTCAGAAAGGCCCTCCTTGGATTTGAAGGTAGTCTTCCACACATCAGAGGATTTGATTGGTACCTAGTGATAACTAGACTCTAAGTCAATCTTGCTGAAATATTTGGCCCCCTTAAGCTGGTCTAGAAGGTCATCAATCCATGGGATTAGATACCTATTTCGGGCAATGACTTTATTTAGCACTTGATAGTCAATACAGAGTCTCTAGGTCCCATCATTCTTTTGTACCAAAATGATCAAGCTCCCACCGGGTGATGAACTTGGCCTGATGTGCCATTTCTGCAACAACTTTTCAATATGCCTCTTCATTTCATTGTTATCCAAAACAAAGCATTGGTATATCATTTTTTTGGGTAGTGGCGTGCTCGAGGTCAGATCGATGGACTGCTTGACCTAATAGTGTAGGGGTACCCCTGTGGGTAGGGTGAATATGTCTTTCTACTCCCCCAAGACCTTGTCCATCTGTTGTTGTCGTGCGAATGAGCCTTGTATGAAGGTCATGGATGTGGCCACATTATCTTCTTTCCCTGAGGGTGAGTCATAAGGAAGAAAAATCCCTTGGTCTAGGAAATGAACTTATTGCATTGCTTCATAGAGATAGAAAAGATGGAGGTAGGTGGTGCTACCTCTGATATCCTATATAACTTATCTCCCAAAGTAATAATAATAATAATGCGAGGCCTAGAAACATACACAACATGACACTTCCACAAGTATGGTTGGCCTAATCATACATCACAAAATTCAAGAGGAGCAACATCGCACAATACCTCATCTATGAAGGGCTTGATGTTGTAGGGAAGGCGACACTACAGGCTAATGCAGAGATCTCGTCCTTGGTGAAGCCACTCAATGGTATGGTGTGGTCAGTAGGTGTAACCGCTTCACAAAATCTTCTTAAATGAGGTTATTTTGGCTCCCACTGTCGACAATGAACTGGATCAGAGAACCCTTCACCTACATATGTGAGTGGAAGAGACATTCCCCATCCTATGGATCTTCGAGCTCAATATTTTAGATCTTGGTGGTGGAAACAATGTCACTGGGCTCCACATCAATAATTTGTTTCCCTTTCTCATTTCCCTTGTTGGGTTCTAACTCAGAGTCAGAAGATGCATCTGATTTGAAAGCCTTCAGCACAACCATACTGGGGTTCTTATGGAACTCACACCATTTTCCTATGCCTTTCTTTATCTTCGTGGTGTTTTTCTTTGCTTGCGGCTTTGGCGGGTTATCCTGGACCATCCCACCTTGGCTTTGTCCTTTGTTCTATAGTTTGGGGGAAATTTTCCCTTGCTTCGGATTCGCAGATCCAAAATCTTGCTTCTTCTGTTTAAATTTCTTCTCGATCTTGACAACGTATCAATAGGTGGCGTCAAGCAAGGAGATGTTAAGGAACTCCATCTCGTCCTGGATGTACTTGTGTATACAGTTGATGAGCCCCAATATTGCAACAAGAATGTTGCAACTCCCATGGATACCAACTTAAATTATCAACTCGAGTTTTGTACAACCTTAAGAGGTGTTGGAACTATATGTGCAACATGCAATGTGACATTCTTTCTGATGCAGGAGCATCGGATAGGCCGGCAATGTGGGAAATTGCCCACATGTTGTGGCTTGAAAACAAAATCGTATTTTATTTGTTGAGAGTCAAGTTCAGTTAGTTTGTTGTTGAATAGATTTAATCTCTGTATTTAGTATTGATTTGTTAGGCGTATCGTGATATGTCTGTTGGAATAAATTTATGAAGGTTACCTTATCTATTGTTAGGGTAATTATTGTTATAACAGCAGCTAAAGAAGGGCGATTCTGGTGGAGATAAATGTCAATTGAAGATCGCTTGGAGCGGATCAGGATCAACACCGATTTCTCAAGAGCGCCTGAAATCTGGCAAATTGTTACAAACATATGATATACCTGTTCTGACCGTCGATTGTGGCTCATTCAGCTGCGTTGGACCGGAATATCAGTCAATCACCGAACTTGCATTAAACCTAACTGAGATATGGCTGAGGCAGATTCACTAAAAGGAATTGGCGGTCAACGGGAATGCAAAGAAACCGGCACCATTTTTTGAAACAATCGGATTCCAAATTGAAATGCGCTGTCACTAAAAACAAGTGATCCACAATCTGATTGGGCGATGAAACAAAGGAAGATTTGACAGAGTGAGGGCAGTTTAACTCCAATTCGGGTTTGATGGTGTGATTTTTTGGTTTGTTATGATGACATACAGAAAGGCTAGAGGCCGGAGGCGATATAAAAAAGAAACCAGCGTTTTGTTTTTGAGTTAGTTTTAGAGATGAGATAGTTGTGTAACATTTAGGATTTTTGTTGTTAATGAATAAATCCACAGATGTGTTGCTATTTCGTTTGTTGTTTGTTTTAGTTGTGATATTCAGATGCGAGAGGCGGGTGTTGAACCAACGTTGTTCTGGTTTTTAGTATTTGTTTGCTGTTCGTTTTACTCAGATGGCGATGTAAAATTGAGAACTGGCGTTGTCCAATAATTATTAGAAACAGAGGTATTGTGTATGTTGTTTCTTTGTTTTGGTGTGTGTGTTAAGGTTTGTGAGGTGATGTGCATCGTTTCAGTTACATTTCCAGAAAGGGGCTAGAAACTTTTTGGGATCGATTGAAATCCTGCATCTTGGACTTTGGTCTGACAATTCAGGGAAACAAACCAGAAGAATTGCCGAAGCAAGTTCTCTGCTGTCTCAGATTGAATATGATTGATTTCGTGAGCTACAGAAAATTAGTAATAAGTACCATACCTAATCATGAGTATGATGAAAGCAGCAATGAAACTTTTCTAACATGTTTCCAAGTATCATCGTAAATGAAATGGACCTATTAATATGAGTGTTGATTATTTCTACGTTTGGCTATCTTCTGTGATGTCTGATATTAATTATAGGAAGTGTCAACCATTTCATAAAATCAAATCATTTCAATTGTGATGGAGGACGAGAAGATCATCGCGTTCCAGTGATTTAGCCATCAGTAATGAGGTTTAAATTAGCTGCTGCATTGGTGTTGGGAGAATAAGAAAAAAGGTGCTCAAGATGGGAGGTTGTGTTTCATATCAGAAAAGGAAGACAGTTTTAAATTGAATGATATTCAATCACATTTTTGAGTATATGAATTAAAAACAGAGGTTCTGTTTGATAACCGGCAGTCTCAGGTTAAAAGGATTGTTTTGTATAAAACTGGAGTCTGAAATTTGAAGCATAACTCATTGGTCAGAGCGCAGGTACATCATTTTTGGTATCAGAGCCAAAAGATCCAGGTGGTTGCAGCTAAGATGCCGCTAAGGCGAGGAATTGGTCGAGGAAGACCAGAACCAAATGCAGTCCTGATAGACGAAGTGCGAAGACTGCGTGAACGAATGGAGACAATGGAAACAGCCCAGAGAAGAGCACCAGATGTGAAAACTGAGAGTTCTTTAGAAGAGTCTGATGAAGAGGACGAAGCAGGAGAAGAAACTGAAACTGCCAAAGTCCTCAAGATGCTGGCAAAAGTTGGCAGCAAGCCCAAGATATAAATTCCTATGTATGATGGGAGTTTAAATGCCGAGGAGCTCATGGATTGGATCAGATCCATAGATCAGTATTTCAATTATGAAGAGGTTGAGGAGAATAAGAGGGTGAAGTTTGCAGTCACCAGACTGAAGGGCCATGCAGCGATCTGGTGGGATGAGTTACAGACATCAAGAACGCGAAAGGGGAAGTCTAAGATCAAGCAGTGGGATAAAACCGTAAGAAAACTTCAAGCCAAGTTTTTGCCTAAAGACTATCATTTGAATCCTTTTGAGAAAATGCAAAATTTGAAGCAGAAGGGAATGTATGTTAAGGAGTATACTGAAGAATTTTATAGGTTAAGTATCAGAACAGGGCATGTAGAAGATGATTTGGAGAAAGTAGCTATGTATGTTAATGGGCTAAGGTATGAGATCCAAGATGAGATTAGCCTGTTGAGTTTGAAAACTGTTGAGGATGCCTATCAAGCAGCCTTGAAGGCAGAGGAAAAACTCTTGCGCAAACAAAACTAGAGAACCAGAGGTAAGAATCCGACAAAAGAAGGAGGGACATTCGAATCCAAAGTTCAACACTCTCAGAATGAGGCAGGGAGTGTGAGCAATAGAGCACCACAAAGAGGAGATTTTGGCCGTGGAAGGTTTGTGCCCAGAGGCAGAGGCCGAGGAAGAGATGTCCGGTGCTTTGCATGTGGGGAATGGGGACATGTACAATGGGATTGTCCTTATCAGAGATCAGAAAACCAGCGCAACGTGAATGTTACAGAAGCCAAGGAGGAGATTCTTCAACCTGAAGCTAAAGAGGAACCACCAGAAGATGGAGAGTCCCTATTAATGAAGCGGGTATTACTGAAAGGAGCTAAGGAAGCCAAAGAACCAATTCAAAGAAGGACTTTATTCAGAACTGTATGTAAGTCCAAGGGTAAGTGTTGCAAGTTGATAATTGATAGCGGTAGTACTGACAACCTTGTTTCTACAGAGATGGTGGATAAGCTGAAGTTGGAAAGGATAGTACACCCCACTCCTTATAAAGTATCGTGGCTCCAGAAAGGCCATCAAATTTTTGTGACTAAACAATGTAAAGTTGACTTTCAGATTGGCACTTATCAGGATGTTATTTTATGTGATATAATGCCAATGGATGTCTGCCACATATTGCTAGGGAGGCCTTGGCAGTTTGACCGAAATACCATACATGATGGCAGAAGAAATACTTATACTTTGGAGAAAGAGGGGAACAAGCATACACTACTGTCGTTGAAAGCTGAAGCTGATAAAGAAGCACCTGGAAACAGTGTTACATTGATGAATGAGAAGATCTTGTTGCGGGAAGATGTTTTACTATTTTTTAACAATAATTTGTAAGATTATTATACTAATAATTATAATTATTTAATTCATGTTATTACTATCTTAATCATTTTAATTCATGTTACTAATATATTGTTTGTTTGTTTTAAGTTTTATGTTTTACTATTATGTAGCACTATTTTGTAGCACTATTATACTAATCATTATCATTATTAATTCATGCTATTACTATATTAATAATTTTAATTCATGTTATTACTATATTGTTTGTTTGTTTTATGTTTTATGTTTTACTATTTTGTAACACTATTTCGTAACGCAATAATAATTATCATTATCATTATTTAATTCATGTTATTACTATATTATTTGTCTATTTATGTTTATGTTTTACTATATTGTAACACTATTATGTAACTCTATTACACTAGTCATTATCATTATTTAATTCATGTTATTACTGTATTGATAATTTTAATTCATGTTATTACAATATTTATGTTTTATGTTTTACTATTTTGTATCACTATTATACTAATCATTATCATTACTTAATTAATGTTATTACTATATTGTTTGTTTGTTTGATGTTTTATGTTTTACTATATTGTAACACTATTGTGTAATACTATTATACTAATCATTGTAGTTTTTTAATTCATGTTATTACTATTTTGTTTTTTTGTTTTATGTTTTATGTTTTACTAAATTGTAACACTATTATACTAATCATTATCATTATTTAATTCATGTTATTACTATATTGTGTG
>APFE030148847.1:6125-23176 GCA_000404065.3 Pinus taeda
TTACTATTTATAATGTATCACATACTCATTTACAACAGTTAATACATGATCATACTCAATATTTAAATCTACAACAATTCATGGTCAACATATCATTCGATGACAACTACTGCGTATTCATACTCTGCGTAATAGGCTACATAAATTACTACCTACTTATAATCAAAATATTGATCTACATTCATGCTTGGAATATGGCATGAAGGTGATTGGCTGAAGAGAGACTTAGCTTAGCCAATCTATGGTCAAGTGGAACGTAGTAGTCCCATCTCTGGTTGGTTTATTGCATTCATTAATGATAAATTCGTTCCCTTGATTTTCATGTGCAAATGTATTGATGTATATGTGGATTTTGATGGCTGATATGTTTATGGTAATTTTGTTTATATTATGCTGGTTATATGTGTATTTTATGACAACAACTATGTATGGATCTCAACATGTTTTTACTTACATATGAATGGATAATGTGTCTATGACCTAATAGATGATAATGCAACAATTGACATGAGGGAACAATGGTTCACAACGATTCTCAGATAAATAAGATATCCCTACACTTAATTCTGTTGTTTACACTTGTAGGTTACATGTTGATGATGTGTTTGACTAGGCCCTAAACCGAGACTCCACCCTCTAGGATTTACCGTATATCCCGCCATTCACTAGCAATGATTCCTAGGCCTAATAAAGGGTAACCACCTCTAGGATTTACCACATATCCTGCCATTAGCCATTTGAGCATTCCTAGGCCCACCAAGGCACCCAATACTTGTCTTTACCGCAACCCACAGTCCGATTCAGGGGTCACTAGGCTAGTGGATTTACTGCAATCCATAGTCTGGTTCAGGGATCACTGGGCCATGTGTTCTTTCTTTCGAAGATCCACCTCACTCAACTTCGAATCCATTCGACAATCCAACTCAACCAAAACATGAGAACCCCATCACACCATGGATATCCAGAAATGGCAAAGCTAGGTTAAAAAACATTGTCACACCTGGCAAAACCCATGCCATAACAACAAAGAACCACATTCAATACCATGCATGCCAAATCTAGCAAGGAAAACACACCTGTAAATCGATACCTACAAGAATCCTGCTATAGCTGCTTGATACCGCCCTTCTTTGCTTGCTCCTTCCTTCCTCTTGCCTTCTTTGCCTTTCTTGATCCAATGCTGTGCAAAAGCTTGCCAACTGATCCTCACAAGCCTTTTTATTACTGAGGTCTCTATTTTCTTCATTTTCCATTATTTTCCTCCTCACATGCAACTTGTGACCTTTCACCTTCTTTTTCTCCTAATTTCCATTATTTTCATAAATAAATATGGCAATTAATGCCTCTTTTCCTTTTCAAAGCCTTTGCAATTGCCAACTTCCTTAGCCTAATAAACTGAACGAACACCCACCAGGATGTTTTTCCCACCATTCAACTTGGAATACATGTCCCATGACTGTGGTCTTATATATTTTTTACATGGATTTTTAACCAGGGTTGTTACATTCACCCCGATCGGGGATAAGTTATGTTTATGTTATATTAGTGTTGGTTTTTAAATTTCATGCCATGGTTTTGAATTTATTAAGCCAATTTTCTTTATGCAATTGCTAGAAAACTAAGAAGTTTGCTAAATTAATCTAAATTAGTAGAATGAAGCATTTAATGATAATTTCATATCATTTGGAAATTAACATTTGAATTATCAAAATTGAGTTAAAGAAGATCATGGTAAATTGGGCTACTTTTAAAAGATGACAACTCAATTATATGATGTTGAATCATCTAGTGGTTTTGTTGTGGTTTGTAGAGAATAATTGTCGTTGCAACAAATGGTTACACTTTTAGGTTCAATGATGACCTCGGTGAAATTATAACCCATTAAGTCAAATTACCCCAAGATATTTTAATTGCACATTTTCGTGCCTGTAAAACCCTAAAATCTATTACTTGTGTCGAGTTAGTAGCCCCCAAAATTCATAGGAAATCCTTTCTAGAGATCACAAAATTATTTCGATTAAGTCCCAAATTTGTGCATAATAGAATTTTTAATAAATTTTTTGAAACAATGCTATGTTATAATTGAGTTTTTATGCTCACATTTCTATTACAAAAGCTTTTAATACATTAGTTAATACCCACATGATCAAAAACATGTGCTTAAATTTAACTTATAAAAATAGTTTATTGAATTTTAAACACCTAATACCCAACACTTTGTAGAATTGTAATCTACCCCCAATAAACTCTAAACCATTAATATAAAATATCCTTTATAACCATAAATAATTTTGTATTAAATTAAATCAAAACCATTAGATACAACCACCTAACATAAAGTACAATATCATATCATAGGTACAAACTAAATGAAACTCAACGACAAATAAACAATTAATGTAGAATATCCTTAATAACCCTAATTTCTTTTGTGTCACTTTCATTAAATCAAGACCATTAAAAAAAACATAGAATGTCAATACTCCCTTGGGGAAGGAAAAAAACTCATCAGCTCTTTTAATCCTACCGTGGCTATCTATATAAAATCATTAGAATCTCATTTACACGGCTCAATAATTTTTTTCAAGAACACTCAAAATCAATTAATTAAAACCTCGTTTAGGCCTCAATAAAACCACAAAACAATAATACGTATTATTACGTATTAACTAACACAACGAACACTCATACCAATACTCTTACAAACTTTCTCCATAAGGCACCCACCCACAAAATGGGTGGTCGTAGCGTTTCGTCAAAATGTGAATGGGCTAAACCCATCCAGACCTATAAATTGAAGACGACCGAAAGTAACCACTCTCACATTTTCGATGCTCATCCTCCATTTGCTCCGAGCTTCCTAGGGTTTCACCGAACATCTAAGATCTTATTTATTCTAGCGACTTGAAAGCTTTAAATATTCAAGTCCTCAGATCTCCTCATAAGAGTTCGTTCTGCAAACAGTTTTCCGCCTCCGGCTGAAAGGAACAAGGTTTATTGTGAAGCAAAAAGGGTTTTGCTAAAACTGATAGGGTTTAAGTTGAGGGAAAACTCTGAAGATCGGTGATCGGAGAGATATCAATAGGTTGGCATCATGCCAAGGTAAGCAATAGGACGTGACGGTTATAACTCTTCATTTCTCTACGGTTGATTCTGGTTTTGCAGGACTTTTCCTTCTGTTTATGCGCTCTGGTTTTAATTTGTTCGTGATGGGACTAAACTTTGATTTTACTGTGAAGGTATTATTGCGATTATTGCGATACTTATTTGACGCACGACTCGGTAAGTTCCTTTTTGAAGTCAAGTTCTAGAGTAAAGTAGGAAAAGATAACTCTACCACAAAAGGGCCGATGGAATTAAAATAGTGCAATCTGTGTAATACAAATTTCGGGTGTAAAAGTATCTCCCAGAACTAAGTTCGCATCGATAGGGAAATATCTAAGATCTGCCCTCTTTGAGTTGAGGTCTGTTTTTAGCTGCACTCCCAAGAATGTACGAATATTTTGTAGTGAAAAAGCATCTCCCATAACTAAATCCACATCAATAGGGAAATCTCTAGGATCAGTCCCCTGTGAGGTGAGTTCTGTTTTTATTTGGACTTCCAAGAAAGTATGGATGTTAGGGCTTGTTTTGTTTAACTATAAATCCAAATTAGGGTTTCTATATGAAAAGTGCTGTTCATGGATTCTTACTCTGCTAAGTCTGATGTAGTTGGGCTCATTAAATAGATTGGCGAGAGTATTTTACTGTAAATACCATGGACTATGATATCTCTTACCAAGTTTAGCTGGAAACTGCAGAAATTCAGCAGATGTTTCTATTAGTATCTTATATACACATAGTAGTGCAATAGCCCCAGTCTGACTAGAGAGGGTTGAAATCCATATAATATTAACTTTTAAAGTTACGATATGATCACCTTTGTCTATGAAGTCAGGAATGGGAGGTATTTTATAGGAATTGCGCCTGACCTCATTCACAAAGGCTGCTTTAACCTGGAGACTGCTAATACCAGCACTTTTGCACCACACATGACCTTACGCCTTGGTGAGATTTAGTCAAGTGATATTATCAGGTGGAACAGGACAGCTTAGTTTTGGTTTTTTTCTTTAATATTTTTTTAAACACTAGTCTGTGTTTAGGCTTGGGTCACAAAGTCAAGGAGGAGAGGTATCTATTATATCAATGTTTTATAGGACTTGCTCCCATCCACAAAGGTCGCATTAACCTGGGGACTTCTAATAACACCACTTTTGCACTACACATGACCTTGCACCTTGGTAATAGCTACACTTTTTGCACCTGCATCCAATAATGTCACTCAAACAAAACCTTGACTTGACATGCTATGCTTTTTCTATCTTATGTTAATGCTTAGAGGGTGATATCAATGACAAAGATCCCTATACAGATACAGAGGTAATGACAAAGATACCTCTGGATATTAATGCTTAGAGGGTGATATTAATGACAAAGATCCCTATACAGATACAGAGGTAATGACAATGATACCTCTGGATATTAATGCTTAGAGGGTGATATTAATGACAAAGATCTAGATTTTCCAACAAGACTAAAAAACTAGACATTTCTTGTGGTGGCAAGAGGCCCAAGCATAAGCAATAGATAATAGGTTTACTTGTCATTTCTAGTTTCTAGTAGTTTTTATAACTATTGACTCTTTCATATTTATTATTATTATTTTTAAACAATATATGACAATTTAAGTTTGAAGTTGGCAATGATAACTCATTAGTAATGAATTATGAATATGATGCTTCATGAAGGTTATCATAAGGATATTGTAAAGATGGTTCTGGTAATCCAAGAAATAAATTTATTTTAAATGTGATTTTAAGTTGTACATATTGCAATTTCACATGTTTTAATGTGAATGATGGAGTACACTGTTTTGATATAGCAGGTCTGTTACTATTTTTAAAATTCTTTTTCACTTCATTTGTTTGTGCAGCCCTCAGTCAGAAAGCAACACAATGCAGGTTACAAGCACAAGGTATGATCATTTTTAACAGAGTCATTGCAGCAAAATTCATAGGAGAAGATGTTTTCAAATTTTAGGAACATCAGTGTATTCTGATGTTCTATTTTTCCAGGCAAATGTCCGTGCATATTATCAACAATTTGAGGAGCAGCAAACTCAAAGCTTGATAGATCAGAGGGTCAAGGAACACCTTGGTCAGACAACAGCTTTTCAGCAACAAGTTGGTGCTGCTTTTCAGCAGCATCTTGCTGCTACTATGCAGAGGCCACGTATTCCAGTGTTGCCACCCCCAACTTTGCCTGTACCAGGTTCTACACAGCTACCAAATGGCCAGCCATTGGTACCTACTGTTCGTCCACCAGTTTTACCACGACCTACAACCGTTCCTCCAGGTATTGCATGATGGTGGCCACTTGGCAGTTTTTTTATTAAGAAGCGAGGTGCATCTTTTTTCCTAGCAGTATTTTTTTCAAGTATAATATATTCTCATGCCTTAGTGGGTATGTGCACAATAACACTATATATGGTGTATCTATACAGGTTATGGTGTATCTATGGGTTTGTCTCCGACGCTGAGACCTCCTGTTGCAGCAGTTACGTCACCGCCTGGTGTAACACAGTCAAATGGTTTGCCAAGGCCACCTACCCTGGCGCCAGTTTCTGTGGGGCTAAGGCCATCGGCACCTACATCATCACCTATGTCTAATGGCCCTATGTCTAATCTGCCTATTTCTGGTCCTCCTGGTACGTACCAAAACCAACAGCCAAATTCTATTCCTACAAGTGGAGCTTTTGGGACTTATAACTATGCATCTGTCCCAGTTACTTTTTCTCAACAGAGTACGTCAGCAGGGCTCCCAAATCCTACCTACACAACTCAAAACTCCTAAGAGTATAATCCCTTACAACCTTTCTTGTCATTTTACTCTAATTCCAGCATCATTTACAACTCTAGATAGTTATGTCTAGTGTACCGGCAACTACTACTACTGCATTCTGTGGTAATTAATCTGCCTAACGATTGAGGTGAAAGTGGGACTTCGCTTGGAATAGGTACAGGCTATCGAGCTGAAGTGATCACACCTTTTGCCCAAGCAATATTTTATTTTTTTACATATAATTTTGTGCTGATATGGTTAGGCTTTGAATCTTATTTTCCTATTACCAGTTTAATTGCAACCAAGCAGAGAGCTTCTTTTACGCACATAGTTTCTCAATTCTCTTTTTGTTGACATTTTTTTAAGAGTTTATATACAATAATAGACTGTTGTTTTATCCTTAGTACTTCAGAGTCCAAAATACTAGGATTCTGAAGAGGAATGGACAAATTTCAAGTTAATACAAGGTGATGGTTTCATGGTTAGTATCTCTTTTCTTTGTGCCTTGCTTGCTTTTATAATAGGAAGTGAAATATTTTAGGTTTTAAATAAAGAGGCTATTTTTTTTCCTAGCAGTAAACCGATAAATATTTTATTCCTTTGTTAATGAACAATCAAGAAAATGCAGGTAAGTTGTGGGTATTTCTTACTTTTAACTTTTCGCCCATCTAGTTTATATATATGATTCTGCCTAAGGTTTAGTTGTTTTCACAAAATCAAAATTCAGAAAACCTTTTATTTGTTTAGGGTTCTAGGGTTTCATTTATACCATTTTCTATGATATTTCCTATTTGAAATTTAATTATAGAGAAATGATAAAAATAATAGAAGAAATTTATGTTTCGGTCTTGTATGTTAAGAGCCACTAACGCAATAATGCATAGAATGCTGTTGCTCATGACAGTCCAATGTTAGGCTGACAATGGAATAATTATCAATCTATGGTATTTATAACATTGTCCCTTTTCAAAATTACGTTATCATATGACAGAAGATTTTTATTTTTATCTTGGGCATTGCTTATATTGGCCTTTTTTAAATTGCATTTTGTCATCTCTCTGAATATTTAAAACCTTTATATTTACTGCATGGCAGAGGATGTGTTTACACTTGATCGCTGAATTCAGGTAAGTTTTCTGTTGAAAACATAATTTGCTGATGCCATGCTAGTGAAATAAAACAGTTCTACCAAATGATTATTTTGTTGGGTTAGTGGGTTCCATCAGATTGTTGTTTGGTTGAGCTTGCCTATGCCGAAGATTTACTCTTTTTTCTGTTTAACTTGTTTTAGTGCAGGATCTTCATTTTTTTTTTCAAATATTTTCTTGGTTCCGTAAAATCAGACAGTGCAACGTAATTTAGATTTGCAATTCTCTGGGCAGTGTCATGTCTAAATGTGTACTCCTCTCCACTCTTCTAATTTATATGGAATTTTACTTGTGTTCTACTAGTATGTCTAGAAGTTTGCAGAGTCAACTTCATCCATTCTTGTTGCCCCTTTTTGTCATGGTTGCCGCATTTCTTTTTTGTTCATGCTTAACCCATTTCCAATGTCGCAGGTCATGGAGATGAGCCTATATAAGTTCCATCTTCAAACAGGAAACTTCTAAACTCCCATTTACTATTTGCTGTTAGTACTGCCTAACTGGTAAATAAGTCAGATTGCTCTTTTTTCTGCTGGTTTTAACATATCCCAGGGAAAAGCTGTAAGCACTTCCCCTCTTTCCGAGGCTGAGGATAGTAGTACCCAAGGTAAACCCTAGATTTTTTCAGGTCACAGGGCCATATAAAAAACAAGGCCTCATCATGAGCTCAACATGTCATTTACGGAAATAAAAACTGATTGGGGAGCATAACGCTCCATCCCACATCCACTTGGACATGTGCTACTTTCTGAAAAGTTTCGAATGCCAATGTCAGCTGAAAGTATATTGTAATTATAAAAAAGCATGGCCTTTTTAGAAATTCAAGTTTTGAGATCTAAAGATTTTCGACTGCCGAAATGTCGGCTGAAATTATATTTGAAGTATAGAAAAGCATGCCCACTTGAGAAATTCAAGTTTACCTCAGGACATGGGGAGCATAACGCTCCATCCCACATCCACTTGGACATGTGCTACATCTGAAAATTTTCGAATGCCAATGTCAGCTGAAATTATATTGTAATTATAAAAAAGCATGCCCTTTTGAGAAATTCAAGTTTTGAGATCTAAAGATTTTCGAGTGCCGAAATGTCGGCTGAAATTATATTTGAAGTATAGAAAAGCATGCCCACTTGAGAAATTCAAGTTTACCTCAGGTCAAACGGGCTTGTAAAAATTTAACACATGGGGGAATGATTGGCCCGCAATTGTTTAGCCTGGTCTCGTTGAGTAAAGATTTGTAGAAGCCTGGTGCTGTACTCTTGAAAACGAAGCCTAATCTCAGTTAATCTCAAGTCAGTTTTTAACACTAATACCGTAAGCTCCCCATTGAGACCCTTAACGAGAAGTATACAACTAAAAAAAGGTCGAGTGCAATTCACTAGATATAGATGTTGAAAGGAGAGATAACTTGTATGGAATGTACGAGGAAGTTGCTCATACCCTAGTGATTATAGAGTCCCTGAAATATGTTACTAAGAATATGATGATCTAGGGTTCAAATCATAATAAGCAGAGGCACAAAAATTATTATGTTATGGCAAAGTTTGTTGAGGTTTAGAATGGCTTACAACACTTATTTGACAAACAAGATTTTGTATGACATTATCCAACACTAGTTGGATCAAATCTAACTATTGTTTTTTTTTTCTCTTTATTATGCTAGTATTTCATCTTTAGTTTAGAGGTAAAGTTAAGACATTCTTTAAGTTATAAAATAACATAGTGTAAAGCTAATATTAATAATAATATGAGTTTAATATCTCATCGATAAGACGCCCCAAATATGAACAACGACGATAAGAAAACTAAGTCTTCATAGCCAGACGCCCCAAATATGAACACCGACGATAAGAAAACTTGAGATAAATAGAAAGAAGGTGATCGTAAACCCAAAAAAGCCTTCCTAAATAGGCAGTATTCCTCTTCATTTCTCTCTCGAGTGTATTCACCGGTTGCCATTAAGACCGGATCTCCACCGATCCACAAATCTGTTACAGACCTTACCTTCATGACTCATTGGACCAATGTTCCTCCATGTGACTTTAAGAATGACAGTGGGATGAGATAGGCTCGACTCTGCACCATTAATATGCCCAAATCTGATCCCATATACCAAAAATTGTGACCATCCAATTGTCCAATCTCCTGGTTTGTCCGAGCTTGATCCAATTTTATTGATGTATCCAAGGGTATATGCCTTGTTTATCCTGTCAAGTTCTTTGTGCATACCAGATTTAAATGAATCGAACCAACAATTTGAATGGCCGTGAACTTTGTTGGCCCTTCTATCTTGTGCATATTGCTGGGAGGCTAAGGCACGAGAGCAAATTCCTTGCCTTCTTCATTGATTTCAATAATACACCTTCAATCCTTTCTACCATTTTATTTTTTCTGATTCAATCCTTTCTATAAATTCAGCTCTATTATCTGTCGCTGTGCCTATGCCCCATGTTTATTTTCATTTGACGCTGTGCCCATCTTAAGTGTATCTTATCTCTTCATGTTCTTAAGGGTAGTGTATTTTTTAAATTTATGTTTTATTTAAAATGAAAATTCAATTTGAATTGATTTGTATTTAACTTTCATTCTAATCTCAAATCTATTATTCATTAAACTACTGAAAAGTGAAGTGTAAACCTTTCTAAAGTTAAAAAGAATTATTGGAAGTGTAAACTTTTGTCAAATACATGAAAGAACGGATGCATGTAATTATAAGCTTTTGTCTTTTTTCAAATACAGGAAGGGATGTATTTCCTTATAAGGAAAGGAATGATATAATTATGTATGTATTTATACATTAAGAGGTCTAATTACTATTTAATTTATTATTCATTAACTATATATATATATATATATATATAATATTTGAAATAACAGATGTATACATTAGAGGAAATGAATGACATTTATTTATATGTAAACATGCCTAATTACTTTTTAATTTATTATTTATAATTAATGAAGTGTAAACTTTTTTGAAATAATAAAGGGAAAAAAATGTATTTATACATTTAAGAGATTTAAGAGGTTTAATTAGAGGTCTAATAAAAAGATGTAGAAAATTATTTAATCATATTGCATTTTATATTTTGTTATTCAGTGATGTATATTCATTTTAATTATAAATAAAATTTACTGTGTTGTATATTTATTTATATTATATATAAAAGTTTAAATAAGTGTATTGAAAGTATGGAGTTTGCCATGTATGAGATTTGGAGATTTGGAACGTTGATAAAAAACCTTGTTTTTTTTTGTTTAGAATTGAAAACTTTTGTTAATCTTGTCTAATTTAGTTAACAATTATTATTTTTTGGTTTGTTTTATTATTTGTGTTGTTTTTTTTTTAATTTTTTTATTTATCCCTTATAAAATAGTATGTTCCAATATGTGAATTAATAGTTGCAAAGATACTTGAGAAGATGCTTATGAGGTTTACCAATGAATGTCTTCTTGTCATAGAGCCTAGCATACTCCATTGATCACAAAAACAATCCTCATAGGTAGAATTTGAGATGCAGGGGTGGTCACTCCCTAGTTATAAGTTGTTAGCAAGCCAAATCAAGCATGCACACTTTGGTTGAGTATAGTTTGTCAACCACCATATATAGCTCTTGTAAGTGGTCAAGGTTGCGCCTTCTGCACCCTTTGGCAGTTGGACAACCCCAACTAGAGGAAGTTGATTAGTATGACCCCACCTCAATAGATTTGGATGACACGTTTGAGATGTAGGTTGGCCCATAAAAGTTGGATATGCTTATATACTCTATGACAACTTAGTGCTTTTGATGTTTTTAACTTTGCCAATAGTTTTTAAATCTCCTTCGGAGGTCATCTTGTTTTCCTCAAAAGAGCAAATGGAACTATTGGCTTTGTAATTTTTAGTTGTGTTTTTGGCTCAAACTAACAATTGATTGTGTTGAAGAAAGTGTAACTAGGTCCGATATTTACAAATGTAATTTTGATCTTTGTACTTGTTAAGAAAAAGAAACATTGTAAATTTATAAGAACGAGTTTCTTGCTCATGCCATAGGTCTAGGAAAGTCAAAGAGTCAAAAACATTTAAAGAGCTTTTCTTGAGCACATATGTAAAATGTATACAAGCCTAGAACAACCCTCCAAGACAAGCACAATCCTCCAAGACAAGCACAAAGAAGTCTGCCTACAAAATGATGAAGAAATTAGTTAAGTTGGCTTAGTTAAAGTGAAATTTATATATTGAAGAATAGTCATGTCGGCATAGTTAAAGAGACATATCTATTCATGAATTCAAGTTGGCTTACCCAAAGACATGTCACTATATATACCCAATAAGGTTTGTGCAAAAGAGAAAGGATATAACTCGAGGTTCTTTGAGATTCTTTGATTGGATGACAAAAGACAATCATAATGACTTCATTGTAAACTAAGCACTTGTTAAGCACAACAAAGTTTAGTATCCTGACATTTAATCTCGGTGGATACTCTGTCTCAGTGAAGGAAGATAATACACTTATGATCTTGGAGGATTGTGATCTTGGGATTCATTAATTGGAATCACTCAGAAGAATTTTGTGCGGATTTTCCTCTTTAAAAGGGAGAGGTTTTCGCTGCGGCAGCATGCAAACACCTCGTGTTCTTGTCTCTTTGTTTTTGGTAGCTATTTGATTAACTAAAATGACACTCTAATAATAATAAGTGAAGACTATGAAAAGAAATTAAAAACACCTCACAAATAACTATCAAGATAAGAAAAATATCACTAAATATAATCTCCTTAGATTTTTCAACAGATTGGATTGGTCTTTATAGTGTTGTAAACTATGTAAATTTCTTGTAATAAAATGACTTCTTACTTAAAAAAAAGGACCTTACTCAAGAAGACCCCTCCAAAGGTACCCTCTACTTGATGTTCATTTTTGAACCTTGGTAGACATTATTTCTTGGACCATTGCTATAAGTTTGAGCACTTTGGAAGCCCCTTTGACTCCCGACTCCCCTTCTTAAGGAAATGAGCTTACACAGATAATGGTTTTCCTCAACAAAAAATTGTAGAGTTTGTGTTTGCAATGGGGAGGACTCCAAGAGGGGTCCCTGTTTTTTAACCTTGCCTAAATGTGAGACTTGTGTAAAGAGACGGAGCCACAAGACCAATTGGAGAACCAAAAACACTAACAAATTACCAAAATAAAGAGCATAACAAAGATAACAAGACATTCATTCTATCATGCTTTAGTGGGTACTCCCTCGTCCTGGGCGTAGGATAATAACTTGCTATTATTGAATTTTGTAACAATGGTTTGTTATTATAATGTGAAATTTATTTATATAATTATTTTATTTTTGAGCATGTTCTTCATACTTGAGCATGATCTTCATGTTTGGGTTACAATAAAGAGTTGCAAAGCATGTTCATTCTCATTTCAAAAGATGAAAATTTGAATTTAAAATTTGATGTTTTGGCTCCATCCTAGTCAAGTTGGCTTAGTTGGAAAGGCATCTATTCGGCAAGGAGAAACACTATATATTGACATTTGTACTTCGTTTGACATTTAATTCACCTTCTATGGATAAAACTTGGATTAGTCCGAGGCAAGCAAATTGCAAGTTTGAGGTAAGATGGAATGGATATGAGTCCAGTGAATAGCCCTATCTTTCTCTATGATACAATCTCTAATCTGAGGCCCGTGAGATTCTTTGAGGCCAACAAAGTCATCTCTATGTGATGGACTAAAATACAAGTTGTGGAGCAAGTTTCTTGGGCTAGTGGTTTGACTTGACTAGGAGGATGGACTAGGTCAGTCTTAATGTTTGCCTTTGATGTCTCTTTTGTTGAATTGGTTTTATAAGGAAAGAATTTTGTTGGGTTTTTTCGCCATGTGGGATTTTACTAGGGTAAATTCCTACGAAATTGTATTATGATGCATAATAAAGATAAGAAAGGGTTGACTTAATAAGGTAATCATAAGAAACCATTGTTAGATTGAGAAGTATTTATAAAATTCAATAACTTTTTCACACTAGGAATAAAACATAGTATTTCCATGGAGAAATTAGTGGGTGAGTTGACCATTTGATTGAAGCGCCACTTGCCCCTCATCGATGTGTGATTGCATTTGCTTGTCAAACACTCACATCTTGGTGAAGTCTTTGACTACATTAATATCTTTAGAAGATATATACATTTAATAGGAAAGTGTTTTATGATGGCAAAATTAAATAATTGATTTACAACCCTTGCGTTGGGTTTTGTTCAAGAACCAACCTTCCTTAGATTCGAAAACATGTAGTAATGGAGGGTTTTGGGGTTTCACATTGATTGCACTCCTTATCAACTGCATGTGAAGTCTAATCGGGGCTTGCAATAGATTTTACAAGTTAAGGGTCACCCTTTTTTTTGGAGGTCCAGGGTGTGCAGGGGAAGTTTCTTCAAGGTTTTTGAAAGAAGTCTTTCTTCAAAACCTAAATCAATGCCACTCTCTTGGAGGTGGACAGGTGGGGCTAGATAAGATACACTTTGCATTGGTAGTTCCATAAATACCCTCTTGGTGTGAGAGGAAAGTGAAACAAAGGTGGTGGGTGAGGGTTTGAGTAGATTCATCTTCTCAAGGAGGATTGATGTTCGGTGTAAAACACAAGAACACTTTTTAAAGAATATGAACGAACATGTAAAGTTGAAGCTAAATCTTGGGTAAGACGTTCACATGAGGTAGGGTGACACAAAATTGCAAACCCATCTTGATGCATTAACCCTTGTTCTTAGACATTTGTTGTTTTAACTGAGCAACACTAAAGCCTAAGTCATTGGAATTTTTATTCCTTGATTTAGCTTTGCTAAAGATATTTGTAAAAATCTTCTTGAGTAGCTCATTCACCATTTTTACTATCACTTGTCCCTCATATGTTGCCTTGCGTGTTGCATCACATTCCATATTTTCACTTGCTATGTTATTTTTTCATGCATTTAAATTCTCTCTATGGAGAGATCTATGTCTTTGACTTCTTCACAAATATCCCCTTTACAATGGGCATCATCAATCGTGGATTTATCTGTCCTTTTGATTTACCAATGACCTCTTATTTCTTAAGATTATTTTTTGAGAATTCAAGAGCACCGCCCATATTTTCATGCTCCCTATGTTGTTTTTCATGCACTTGAGCAATATTTGTTGCAAACATAATCCTCTTGCTTATGTGAATTTGGCTTATTCACTTGAGAGGAAGGAGGAAGGCCTCAAGTGAACACTAATATTCATGAATTGTTTTGTCCATACATTGCCCATTAAACAATCATCAAGAGTGTCTCCTTCTTGTGTTCCACCAACATATGTAAATATGTAATTCTTAAAACCGTGCATTTATCTTTGTCATTTATTTTCTCATACCCTCTCCTTTATCGGGAATGGTTTTTGAGATGTTTTGACCCTATGTTATTTTCCATATGACTGAATTGTCTCTATGGAGGAGAGATCCAAGTCCTCAAGTTTTTCACAAATGTCCCCTTTACAATGAGCATCATCAATCGAGGATTTATCTTTGTCCTTTGATTTACCAATGACCTCTTATTTCTTGAAGATTGTTTTTTGAGAATTTAAGAGCACCACCCATATTTCCATGTTCTCTATGTTGTTTTTCATGCGCTCGAGAAGTATTTATTAGAAACATATTCTTCTTGGCTTAAGTGAATTTGGCTTATTCACTTGGGAGGAAGGTGAAAAGCCTCAAGTGAACCCTAATAGTCACGAATTGTTTTGTCCATAATTCTTAGAACCTCCTTCCATAATTCTTTTGCAAAGTAGCAATGCATAAATATATGATTTATTGATTTTTCCCTATAGTGCAGAGGGTTTAATAACACTTACATATGTCCTTGTTTCTTTTTAATACGTCTATATTTTCCTTGTTTTAGCAACTTCTCTTACTATTCATTTAATACATAAGGTGACATCATATTTGAATAATAAATGAGTTAGATTTGATTGAGCTTCCCCGGTTCAGAGGTTAAATTAAAGATTTCATTATGCTTAACACTTTAGCTACCAATGGGAAAATGAATGGAGATATTAGGCATTCACATTCTAGCCTTAGGAAACTTGTAGCAAAGAAGAACCTTGAAGCTGACCTATCTATCAACACTACCAAAGTGGTTGAGGATAGACAACCCATAAATTAATTGTGTAATTGGACACTCATTGCTAGCTCCAATTTCATCACCACTAGTGGTACACTAATTGCCTTTATAATTTTTAGTCCTTTTTGGGAAATTCCCATTACTATCATTGGTTTTTTGTGCAATAAGCAAAATTGCTCTTACGAAATGAACAATTAAAGATACCTTTTATTATGTTGGCTGACATATTTGTAATGATTTTGTATTTAGAGTTACATAAGCCTAAAATAGGCCTCACATCACTAAGTATTTAGGATTAGTTTTATTTCAGATTAGATCAATGAAATTGGTATCGAGATCCCCCAATAAATTTTAATCCTGTCGTTGATTCTTCAATAGCTCTTATTAGATATTTTTAAGGAAGTTATAGACCTTTGAGTAGAACTCATTGGTCTATCCATTTAGACATTCACTCTTTTCTTTTTGAAAGCCATGTAAGACTAATTTTAACTCCTTAGTTTCCTCATTATGTTCATGATTAGTTAATAATCTAAAGAGATAGACTACCTTTAGAGTCTCTGCTATGCTTGTTCGCAAAGGGTTCTTGAAATTGAGACTTAAAACGATTCATGATTGTTTGAATGTACTAACCCTTGTGCCTTTAGTTGTCATTATATTTAATATCGTTTTTACATTCTTCCTGTGCTTGACATAGTGTTGGACGCTTCAATCTCCAACCTATTTCTTATTCCAAAAAGCATAATTTTCACATCCTTGGTCTTTTCAAATTGAACTTTACCTCTTATGTGAGAACTTATGTTTTATTCTTGTCCTTTTTTAGCAAGAAAAATATGTTTTAATAATCATGTTTCTATGTCCACTATCCATTCACTCGAAAACAAATTCTAGGATTGGGCAACACAACCACACTCTTCAATGCTACATTCGTTTACTCACAAAATATATGGAGACGACATGAAATAAAGGCAATTATAACATGTATGTTGAGTTGTTACCAAAAATTCCAAACATGCCTGAGTTGCAAATACAATAATATTACCAAAATAGATATCAGAAAAGGGAGAATATCTCATTAGCCAATATGTAATTTCACCATAATATCCATTGTGTTAGAACAATGTGTCAACTCTTAAGACACAAAAACATCCATTACCATGGAGGGAACCGTCATCAAAGGCTTTGTAAAATATAACACTTGGGAAGGTGTTGATGCCTTGAAAATCGCTGCAACAACATTAGGGAAACCACTCGGTTCGGACTTTAGTGCAGCTCCTTTTCCGTTTGGGATAGTGGCTCCCACTGGGGGTAATGGGACCAGTTTCCTATAAATAGATAAATGGGATGAGTGAATGCTTTGTAGATAACACTAGTGATAGGCGGAAAGCTGAAACTATTGACAGAAATATAAGTAAGCGAAACTATCCCGGGAATCTATTGAGCTCTAAAGCGTAGCTTTTGATGCTCTATGTCTAAAAGACAAACATATAGATGACTGTATCTTTAAGACATAGATATTGAATCATTTAAGATTGCTGTACTTAAATAGTTAAGCAGAGCGATTTAAGCGAAATTACCACACTTTATACATTCATATCATTATCATACACATGATTTAAAAGTAAAGGCACATCATATAAACACCCAATAGTGGAATGAATACGATTTGCTGTTATAGCGCATGCATATAATCAACGATAGCAAGAATAATTACATAACAATTCACATACACAGAATGACTTCAGACACAGATAGAAATACCATATGAGTTTCTTGCCACTCCCAGATATCAATCGCTATGTGTAGTGCTTCCCTTAACGCATAAACATTCTTCAATCAACGACAATAGTGCACAATTGTATAAAGAAATTTCTTCATTAAAGTAAGAACGACTGGTCGAGTTTCATAAAAGAATAAAG
>APFE030148857.1:0-13736 GCA_000404065.3 Pinus taeda
TAGAGTTACTTGCATCACCTCCCTACGTAGGAAGCCTTTCTGTTCTTTTGCCTTATTCATTTTTATTTTTGGATTTTTTTACTTTTCATTTTTTAATTTTTAATTTTCATTATGCATAGCACTTATTCATTTTAGAGGCAGAAGAGGGATCCTGACTTATTGAGAACAAAGGAGGTTGTTCCAGCAGAGAAGTAGTTTATTATATCTATGATGTGCCTGTTAAGGTTTTCCCCCTCACCTTACTCTACTTGAATGAGCTGATAAGGGTTAGCCCAAAAAAAATCGACTAGAGAAGATGACAATACTTAACGTGCAAGCGTTGTGTTTACACCAGGGTTCACTTCGAACAGTACGTATTTTCCTTTGATATATCATGGACTAAGAGTAACAAGTTCATCATACAAAGGCAAGATGACAGGTAACGAAGTAGCGATAGCTATACAAACCCACTTTTACTTTACCCAGCTCGTTTCATGAGTCAGACATGGTTTCATGCAAACTAACCTACCAACGAACGAAACAAACAATAAAGCAAAGCAAGAGCAGAAGTAAAAGTGAAAGAAAAACAAGTAAGAAAACAAGCAAGCACACAAACAAGCAAGAAAAGCATGTACGAAAACATGCATGCAAGCAAACAACTAAAATAAAACACTACTCCTACTCCTATACTAATAGTGCATGGGCCTCATCACGTGAAGTGATACTTCCAATGCAGCCACTGATGCATTGGTATACCCATGTGGTTGGAGGCTTGGTCCACGAGTAACCCAGTCGTGCAGACCAACATACAAGAAAGATATGACAGTGAAGACAACTACACTTCAAGTTTCAAAGTGCCCACGGGACATAAGTGAGCGCATGTGCATGACAGACAATCCATGGACTTATCATGGTGTTGTGTGACACTACTTGCAACTTTGAAGAAAAATCACACTCTTCACTGAGGCATGCAAGCAAACGAAAGAAAAAGAGATAACTTGCATCGTACATAAGACTCCTCCAATGCATGAGCAATGGGATCGTGCAGTTCGAGTGGAGGAAGTGTGATCTATGTGTGAGGTAGATCTTCAATGCATATAGACGATTGATGAGAAGCCTTAGGTGATTGAACAATTTCATGATCGGAAGTGAGACTAACACCAAGAGAGCGAGGACCTAACATAACCATCAGATCAGCCTGAAGTGCCTCAACAGTCTTGGGTGTCTCAACTTCGTCATCAGTTAGATCATCATAAGCCAGTGGCTTTGAAAGATCAATTACGATAGATTCATGATCGTGATAAAAAATGGAAGCAAATGGATCACGACTCCCATGATCAGAAAAATCAATGAATTCTTCAGCATCCTCATGATCAGATGAATCAAATAGAGGGGTGGATGAAAAGTGAATGAACTCATCCTCTGTGTTTCTGGAAAATACAAATGAAGGATCAAGTGGATCTTCAATGAATAGCTTATCCTCTCCGTTTTCGAATGATGGACTAGTATCCGGTGGGTCTTGTGAGTGATCAGCAATGGGTGCATCTGTAGATGAAGACACACATACAAAATCATGAATGGCAGGTTCACCAAAGAAGCAAGGAGGTAACGGAGGGGGCTCAGATGGAAGGGAGTCATCCTTCGCCAAGTGTTGATTTTAAAGCTCCTACTCATACTCTACATGAATGATAGCGCATGTTGGTTGTGCAACACCAACTCCGTCAGTGGGTTGTTCCTCATTCACAACAAGTGAAGAGTTCAAAATGGAAGAACACAAGACAACATCATCTAGAGGAACACTTGGGTGTAAAGACGAAGGTCAAAGAAAATAATGCATATGGGAACTTGAAGGACTCACAACCAACTCTGAACAAAAATTAAGTGGAGTGAGGTTGGGAGGGTGTGAAGAATGAACAGATGTGCAAACATGATACTCAACATCGTTGGGCGATGGTGGAACTGTTGAATGAAAGGGAGGCGGATAGTCCATTGAGACATTGCCTGCTCCCACATGGGATTGTGTAGTTCCATTAATGAAGACAATAATAAAACCAGTCCCAAAGATAAGCGAACTTCATCTGGCCCTTCGGAGCTTGAAATCATAAGTCACAGAAGCGCTACTAAAAATCAATAACGGATTCATGCGAAGCCCTCCGTTGCTGTAAAAGTTTTCATTCAAGATGGTTTGGATCAAAATGATGGAACATGTCTTCAATAAGATCACAAAAGTGCTAACATGAGTGGACAGTGTCAGCTGGTAGGTTGAGCACCGAACGAAATGGGGATTCGCAAAGTGTGAATGCAAGAAAAATACTGACCTGTTCGTCAGTAAACTCATCTTCCTCATAAATCATGGAAAGGAAGTTATGTAAGTTATCAGGCCAGGCCACTTCACCTTCACCATCATATGTATGAGTGGACAAGATATTCAAAAGCTTCCTCGAGATGGAGACATCTTAACGATTCAAAAAAAAACTCAAGGGAAGAAGGATGCAAGGTTCCATGAAAGATATGCAAAGGTTCAAAATTGTATGAGAGGACACTTATTGTCATCAGTCCCTCCTTCTAGCACTAGAAATGTTGATGGTGCTAGACCCACCAACATGTCAAGGGGATCTCCCCAGTAAGAAGTCCCAATTAGACCTCAAATTGTTTGGTGTAGGAGTCCTAGCAGTGGGTTGTAAGGTAATGCCTTGACTGCAATGTCGCACAGAGACAAGTAAGATAACTCTATCAGTAGCAATGGTATGATTGATGCAATGAGTCAAGGAATGAGTATGAGGGGTTCCAACACTTCAAAGGGAGAGGAAGGTGAAGGTGGCTTCTAGGTTGAAATGGATTGATCCCAACTCGGCTAGGAACACACAATACAAAGGACATGCACAGTTTCTAGTAGAGCAGTCGACATGGATGTAGCAGTCCCAACATACAAGGTATGATAACACAAACAACACTCACGGATCATTCCGAGATGTGTGTGACGGTTGATATAACAAGGTTCAGAGAAAGGTCTATCTGGTGTCTTGTAGAGCAGTCGACATGGACGGTGACATCATTAACAACATATGCAACACATTAACAACAAGATTCATATAATTTCATGTGAATCAGTTCATACGCAAGTACGTAAGTTAAACAACATATATCATTAAGGAAACCAGAGCAATCCAACTACAATAACAACATATGCATGAAAATGTGTTGCCTTTTATTATATAAAGAAGTGTAAGTCAAAATCATACAATACACCATATAAACGCGCTAGCCCCATCAGTGGAACATTACAGCCACATCCGCCTACTCCTCCAAAGAGATGTACTAGCTCCATGAAATGGAGAAGCCAAGGTGTGTTACAATATTGTCCAAGCCTTCTTCAAGATAGTCTTAGTAGAAGCTTGGATGACCAAAAGCCTATACAATGAGTTATGAGGGACTATTTATAGAAAAGGGTGGGTTGACCCTTGACATTCCCCTTTGTGTTAGTTCAACTACCCTCATGATTCTTCACCTACTCTATGACTGTTACATCCAACTATTGACACTTGACTTACACTTTATATGACTCAACATTACAATGCACATGTATTCATGTGAGACAACATGGCTTGAGAAAGCCTTGCAAGACATCACTAACACTTGGTCCACTGTGTTGAGACAAACTCTGACATGCTTGTGATGGTGAATTTGGTGAGATGATGCCAAGCTTGGTCATCCGTGATGGTGTGCATGCACCTCATGGTGACATCTTGCTGAAACAAACTCTTGTCTCTGTTGTGACCGATGCATTGGTTTGGCCCCTTCATCCAACTCATTTGCTAACATGCACATGGTCTTCTTGGGTATGGTTGAACCTGAAACACACTGATGCATAGTGTCCGCATTGATCTTCAAGTCTGTGTTGGTGGTCATGCGCATCAACTTGCCGAAGTGCATGTTCAGCCCCAGTTGGATTTGCTTCTTGTCTTTGCCTTGGTGAGTGTTTTGAATGGGTCAGATTGCATGCATGCGCTCAAAGCCATGCATGATGCTGGATCCTTTGCATCGATCAACAACACTGCTCACCACGTTTGCTATGTGTCAGCTGCTGGGATGGATCCTTAACTTGTATTGGCGCAGTTTCATCCGTGAGTGCATGTTGCACCCACTGTTGTTCATGTTCATGCTGCAATTAATTGGTTTGTCTGTGCAGCTTCATGTTCTTCATGAGTTGCTACTTTAGCACATGCAACCACTTCTTTTTTCCATCTTCTTCCTTCGCGCAATCTTCATGTCACAGTGTCACTTCATAGGCTGAGTCTGCAAATTTGCTTTCATTATCAGTGGATTTGCTTGATCTTGCAACTTCGCTCCACCTCTATGTTGTCAACAACCTTCCTTTTGCATTTGATGTGTTCGCTTCATTCACTGCATTCGGTATGCTTCCTTCAATTGTTGTTCATGATGTTTCTCATTGTGATGTTGCTGCTTGATGTCCTTGTCCACAAATAACTTGATGTCTTCATGAGTAGGCAAGCTCATAGATACTTTATAGACTGCATCCCCAAGCGTGCTTTGAACGGTGTCTTCGTCTCTGGTCTCTTGGAAGCCATTGTACCTATACTGTTGAGAGGCAAATGAACACCTACGATACCTAGAGACATGGCAACACTCATAGCAAGCAATCTATCGGTTGAAAACTAGAATGAACATGAGAACTGATTTGCAACATACCTGGCTGAATTATCATGAAGGTTGTGCAATTTTGGGCAGGAGATCAGGAGACTGACTACCAAGATTGTACAAGGCATAGTCTGGGCTGCTAAGAGACTCACTAACTACTTGAACTGCGCAATTCACAATCCAATCGGGCAGTTGGCTGCTAGGATTGTGCAATGAGCAATCCAAGCTGGGAAAGACTGGTGGCCCAAGGACATATTTGTGCAAATTTTTGGGCCAAGCAGCCATTGACCTCCAGAAATGCACAATTCAGTCTAGGAGGCCAGTGCCGGGCCAAAATACACAAATTTGGAGAGGAAGGTGAGCCTTCCTTCTCTAGATTGTGCAATATGGCCTTAGTGAAGGCAGAGACCGGGCCAAGGTAGGCCCGACTTGCCGACGGGCAACTAAAAGCAAGTAAGTCGATGAAATGCATGGCGACACTAAGTGATAGCAGAAGTGATAAATAGTGCATGAAAAACATGAATGGAGGATTGAGCAAACAAATCAACATGCATGTGGGTGAGGCCATTCCCCAGTTTGGTGAACGTCCGTGCAAAACAATTTCATGCATGCGACAGCAATGAGATAGCAATGAAAATTGAAACAGAGCTAGGACAAGCTACAATATATGTAAAAGACAATAAGCATTCAAAGAAATCAAGCAAATAGTACTCATACAAGAGAAAACCCAAGAAGCAACAAAACTGCAGCACAAGGCATGGGAAGCGAGCATTACCCAAAAAAGTTGAGCTAAATGTGTCGAATTCTCCTAGATGTGATGCGGGATTTCAGAGCTACAAGGTTGATGTGAGGAATGAGCTCTACAGTTTCCGATTGATGAATTTTGATAACATCGAGGTTGTGATGCACATGCCACAAATATAGGGGAAGCGACACTTGGAGGGAGGTTTATGAATTGTTCCTTGCATGTAACCTTCAATTTTTAAACATAGATCTCTAAAAAAAGGGATACCTTTGCATGCTGCCTTGGGAGAAGTAGTCTATGCATGCAAGAATGTATTGCTTGGTCCTAGATGGAAACAGTCAACTCAGCTGCACATGCAATCGACTGCTCGACTATTGGAGAAAAATGTGCATTTTTTACTGTAAGATGGGATGATTGCCCAAGGGGTTTGTGCAATTTCTAGGCCCAGCAGCTGATTGGTGCCTAGATTTTCACAAATCCTGGGTTGAACTGCCTATTGATGGGAAAAATTATGCAAATCCTATTGGGAAGGTTGGCTAGTAGGATTGCACAATCTTGGAGCCCAACATGTTTTTAGAGGGAATTGCACAATTCCTGGAGGGAAACGTTGGTTGCCCTCCAGGAATGCGTAAATTTCACTGGGAAGATGCTCAGCCTGTAGTTGGACCAAGTTTGGGTGAGTAGCCTATGGAGGGAAAAGATCAAACTGTGATCGACAGGTTGCCTTTGAGCAAGAAAGACACTAAAGCTTGAGGACTTGACAAAGCAAGGCAAGCTATTGTGAAGGTTGGTAGGGAGGCTCCAAAATAGGCTAAGGCAAATTTTTGGAGGGTGGTTGTATCCGCTAAAATAGGAGGAAGGTAAATATTCCATAAAGGTAGACTCACTTCATCCCCAACAATAGTGCCAAAATCTAGCATGCCTTGGGGAAACCATACAAGGAATAAACTAGACCTAGAGACAACAATGGGGTAGTGGCTCACTATCACCATAGAAAAAACCTCCTTCTCTTTATTTATTTTCATTGATGGTAGGAGTCTTAGTAAGAGAGATATCACTTATGATATATATTCTAAGGTTAATGTGTGAAATGATCTCACTAGGAGCTCTTCAAGAAAGACATAGTTTAGGTTCAAGGTTCTACAAGGGAACTATTCGCTTTCTATGCTGAGACCTAAAAGAGAAGGCACAAGACATTGGGTATGATATATTTGATGATATTTGGAGTATCCAATGGTCAAGGCAAGGGGAAAAGGTTTCCTATAATGTATACTGGTTATGGAAAGGCTCATGAAACCTTCAAGAAAGACCTTAAGTTGAACTAAAGTAAACTAGGGTTTCCCTCTTAGGAAAACAACTAGGGCAATAAATTTTATGGATTAAATTGAAGTGGATTCCAACCAAAAGGATAAATTTTATGGAATATATTTTCCTCTTGATGTTTAGGCTCTTCAATCACCAAAAATCTCCTTGCCTAGGATTTGTGCCAAGCCCTAGTTCCCTAACTTGGCCTTTAAAGGGCTGAATTAGGAGAGAAAAAATATGGATAAGAATAGACTTTGATCACCACCAATGTAGAACAATACCTTTTCCCTTGGAAATATGGAGTCCAGGATGAGATAGATTAGCCAAAATTTTTCTTGAGGACGCTAAAATTCGATGCCCTTGCAACAAGATTTCAAGCATTAACCCATGTAGTGGAAAAATGGATTTTCATTGGAGAGCTTCAAGGAGTTCACAACTAGGACAATTCATTACATGTTATGTATGAGTAATGCATCCAATATTCATCTATAGATAAATTCAATTAATCTTGAACAATTTAGGGCACAAATTAGCATAACTTAGAATAAATAATTCCATACATTAGACATTAAGAAATAGTTATTCAATAGTAGAGTGCACATAAAAGGTACCATGAAATATTTTCTTCCATTAGACCAAAGAATGGCTCCAAAGAATATCCAAGATAAACTACATATATCAAAATTTATCCAAATATTTCCAACACATCCTTATGAGAACAAGTTCGAAATCCTCTAGCGAGGTTGAAATTCCAAAGATGTGATGATGAGATTCAAAAATGAAAAGTTCTAAATGTTAGAAATCATTTAACAAAGCAATGAAACACATAAAATATTGTGAAAACACAAACACATAAATTCATAAAATAAGAGAGAAACATATATATGTGGTTTAGCCAATTTGGGCTACATCCACGGAGAAACAACAATCCTTCCTTTTATATTTTCCAACAAAATGAAGAGCTACACTCTACAACAGATCTATTATAATTTCCTATTCTCTCTCACATAGTCTCCTCTCTCTTTTTGGCACAGAATCATAAGACACAGACACAATAAAATTCCCTCATATAAACCGAGGATTGCCTTCTGGGGAAAAAAACCTAAATTAACATAACTTCTACTGTTAAATCATCTATCTAATGAACGACCCAGATTGACTTTGAAATTAAAATATTTTACAAGGCAATTTTTCATATATTTATAGCTTTTGGGGTGTTGCACTCAAACCCCCTTCAGGGGCATGCTAGCACCTAGACCCCCCAGCTGGGGGGGAGAGCCCCCCCGAGGACCCTCGCGAGGGGGAACAAGTCCCCCCACCCGACACCCCCCCTCATGGAAGGGTGTATAGTCTTCCTGGCATATTCACCTAGCGGAAACAAGATCTATGAATCAAGAATAATCAGGCTCCACACCCAACACTAAATATATATGAGGCATTTGAATGTCAAATTGGCCTAAAAAACCCTCTAATCATAAAATAATGTGCAAATAATGGCCTAGGTCACAAGAAAACCTAATAGCTTTGGTTAATTAAAATTAATCTCCACATAATGAAGCTGAAATGATGATGTCATGCTAATGTGGGCTTCTTTAGGGCTGAAGTTGAGGGCTTCAAGTGCCATGATGAGTGTAGAGGCACTCTAAAATCATTATCTAAGGGTCGGACCCTATATTTATGACAAAATCCTTTGTGTGCCCCAATATTTGGCTCGGGCATAAAAATGGGTCTCACGGGCCACAAAGTGGTGAATATACCTACCTCTACTCCAATGGTGAGGGTACTAAATATGGTGATATCCCTCCCATGTCTAAAGGCATGATACAAATCGCATGTCGGACCTAGATCAATTGATTGATCTTGTAGCACTATTAAGTTGACTAGGGCCATGTTGGTCTAAGTGCATCGTCCCAGAAATTATATAGGGGGAAAAGTGCAGGAACTCTATGGGTGTTGAAGGTTCCCATGGATACAAATGATGCTATACAATTGTTTGGAGGCTCATGGATCTTAATGCATCACCTGTGGGTGTTAATATGTCCCTCTGGAGGATTGTTACATGCCCTAGACATGTCATCACATTGAGTGCTTCTTTCCATGAAAGTTTCCTGGCCTGAAGCCTTGCTGAAATGCCTCCTTGGGACACCAACACAACCTTGGTCAGGGGTAACTGTGCTGCAAAGTAGGTAGGCCGATTCTGGCCTGCATTGCAGTGCACTTAGGTCCTCTTTGACCTACGTTGGATGAGATTGAGTGAAATTTGCATAGGGTTCTGGGAATATTCCTTGATTCTAGATGATTCTAGAAGGATCCCACCTCTTATCTCCTCCTATGAGCTCGAAATTGGATAGGATAGGGATCCATTAACCTCCTATCCTCTCATCCCTTGCTCCAGAGAAACTAAATCCAAGTTTTGAAGGCCATTCAATACCCTCATTTATGACAAAACCGCCTCCATTTCCTATAAATTGAGCACTCGTCATAGTGACCAAGGGGCTAGAATTTGAAGTTTGTAAGGAAATTCTGTTGGTTTGAGAATTGAGTTTATGTTAAGCAATGTTATGTTGCTGGAGTGGTGTGATTTTGATGTGGCGAGGGTTGGACTGAAGCTGGAGGTGTGGCACATGATCGAACTATACTGGGTGATACTCTTCCTTCTACATTAATAAAGAGTTTATTCCTTTTCTCATATGATTGTTCATATCTATGATGATTATGTGTTTCAATGTCTTCGATTCCATTGTTTTATAGTAGATAGATCATGTATGCTTTGATCATTTCTTGTTTCAGTTTCTCTTGATACAAGTACCTTTTGAGCGGATTTAGCTCAAGTGGGAGCGACGGGAGCGATTCAAAAGAGATCAAGGAAGCGAAAGGCTACAAGTAAGTTCCTCCATCTCATCTATCTTCTATAAGAAAAGGTTAAACTAATTTCTTTCCGTTGTTCTAGGTGTAGTCACACACATAGGGAAAATGTGTTTATTCGTAGATGCAAATTCCATATAACAAGGTTGTGGACCCCAGTTAAGTTTCCTAGACCTATAAATGGAATCAGTTACCAATTACACACAATATCTAGTGTTGTAACTTTCATCGTTAGGTACATCAATCATTATTGCGTCTAAGTGAACCAAGCTTGAAAGAAATGGGAAAATTAATACTTCATATAAGGTTTCGCTTCCAACATTGGGGCCTTAGTCACGTAATGGTGTCACCTCCCTAGGTAGGATTGGTTAATAGACAACCTTATTAGGTGTTCTCAACCCCCAAGGGGAAGTGACATGTCCTTGGTACACCCTTTAATAGATAGGTTACATGTTATTAATGATGAAACAAAGCGGAAAAGAGTGCATGGTCAACTGCCATGGTCAAAGAAACAAACTATCATGGAATACCTCATCTTGGGTGTCTATATATGTTAGGTGGGAGAAATTGTGGATGCGTGAGTTACCTTGGCCTTTGTTTTTCCACCCTTTTAAAGGCCTTTTACTTTTTCTTGATTCTTATTTGTATTACTACTCGTAGCTCAAGGGATTAGATCTTGATTTCTATGATGTATAACAATTGTTACCCCTTTTAGGATGGGGTAGTTCATTTCCCATTAAGGGTTGGGAAATGCAAGGGTTCCTTGTCTTCTATGAGATAGGGTAACATTTGTTGAAGAATGTAACTAGTGTTGGTCCTCATAATTGTACTTGTCATGATATAATGTATTTGTCAAAAGAAAGAAAATTAAATTTTCATTGTAGAAGTAATTGACTTATTAAAGCATGGATCAGTTTCATGCTTGGGTAAATGATCAATAGGCAAAAGCACCCATTGAGTTCTCTAGGATTTTTGTTAAGTCAAAGTCAAATTTATTATGTAAGAGACCTATCTTAGGGCTCATTGTGTCAAAGAAACAATTTTTTTTATTGTTAAAATTAAGTCTTATCCCTCCTCCATCAAGTCGGCCTTGTCTCCTTGCAAGTTGGCCTCTTCAACAAGTCAAGTTGGACTCATGAAAAAACACGTCCACTTTGCAAATACCATATATATAAGAGCATTTGACCTTGTGAAGAAGCATTGGATTATCATCTTTGATCTACAATTTCAACATAAAGAGGAGTTCGATATAGAAGGAAGTTATGATAAGAATTGTAAAACCAAAGTTCTACCAAGATGAATTACAGAACCAAAGTTTGTCAAAGGTAGGGAAAATTTTAAGAACCCCCCTAAATTTATAAGTATAATAAATGGGTGAATCTCCATGGTATATAGGAAAAATGGAAGGTGATTTTATCAATAAATAAAGTATATATTATCTTTTGGCGAATCTTCTCACCAGGCATGGCGAATATTTTACTCAATTATAAAATCTTTAAGATCTTGGTATTAACCATGGGTTATCATAAACCTACAGTCTTATAATTACTATTAGTATTTTAAAAATTAATAAAATTAATAGTTGATTTTTATTTTATTTTTTATTTTAACGCAAGCCAAAATTTAAACATACATTAAATAACAACATCCATTTTTTACTCTTATCACAAGCCCCCGAAAGAGGGATCCAAATATTTTTTAACTCTATGGCCAGTTTGCATATCAAATATTGAACCTCTCGGGGTAGTAATCAGTAATGATGGATCTAATGTTGGTTTAAATTCCCACCATTAAATACGGCTACATTCCAGGGGAAACCAATGGGTCAATACATGGCATACCATGTCTATTTTTAAATTTTATAATACTATATAGGTAATAATGTTTTTTTTTTTGCATGGTATAAAACAATGCTAGTCCATGGTATTTGTCCCATAGTATTTTGCCCATTAGGTTTCCACCTAAAATAACACATTGTTGAGTGTTCGTCTAAATATAAGGTGACTTTATGGAGTAAATATAAAAAAATGTTTTATTTGTTTACCATACCTCTCATTTATTTATATTTTTATTAATTTACCATACCTCTTTTACAAATATGGTATTTGCCCCATGGGATTCACTTAAATAAAACATTTTTCTTATGCCTTCATAAATAAATATAAAAAGAGGTTTTCTTTATTTACCATACCTCTAGTTTATTTATATTTTTATTTATTTACCATACCTTTTGAGTAAGTATAAAAAGATGTTTTATTCATTTACCATACCTCCACTTTACTTATATTTCTATTTGTTTACACCCTTGCATGTATATAAGGTGACTTTTAGAGTAAATATAAAAAATTGTTTTATTTATTTACCATACTTCTCATTTATTTATATTTTTATTAATTTACCATACCTCTTGTATAAATATGGTATTTTTCCCATGGGAATCACTTAAATAAAACCTATTCTTGAAAATGGGCGAATTGATTCACTTAAATAAAACTTATTCTTGAAAGTGGGCGAATGGAAGGTTGTAACTCCTAATTTCAAGGGCTAAATTTAACTTCTTTACACTCTCCCTTAAAATAAGGTGGGCTATTTTAGGTGATTTGTAAAAATGTACTATGATACAAAATATTCGTCCACTAAAAATTTAAAACCCCTTAATTTCGCCAAAGGGCGAACATTCGCCCCTAAAATAATCTATGGTCAAAGGGATTGTTGGGCCGAAGTTCTTTGTTGTATAATTATAGGAGCCGAAGGTACAAGAGTATAGAGAGGGAAGAGTATCTTCAAGGGCCATTTACTATTAACTTATGAAGAAGTGAACCCACAAATGATTTATCTCTTGAAAGGTTGACTTGATGGATGGAGGGTGTTCTTGGTCTAGGTCAAAAGGGTCATGGTCATCCCAACTTGAATTTAATTTATTAGTGGAAGATTTTGTCTGGTTTTTCCACTTCATAGGAGTTTCTCCCTAGCTAAGTGCCTATATCTAGTGTTCATTGTGTATGATATTCATGTTTTTGGCATTTATTTGATGATGAAAACAATAACATAAACAACATAAGACAAATATAATTTCACAAGTAAATGTCAAGTGAGAAATAAAAAATAAAAGTTGTCAGAATGGATTTCTCAAATATATTGGCCCAAGAATAAAGTGATGTCCATATGATAGAGGTAGAGCTCATGCTTGTACTTTTCCCACATGTTAATTTGAATGTCCCGACCATATTTTGCATTTTGATTTTGATTTTGTTTTTCTTGCGGCCATCATATGCTCTTTCTGTTTCTTTTAGTTGCATCAACCACATAGGGTATATTCCCATGCCCTACCTAGGTATGAGGATGTGTGGGTGCCAAATTCCAGTAAACGAATGGTTAGTTGAACCGGGAGAATGGAGGTGGAAAAAGGGCTTATAATGTAAGATGGAAAGTGGTAAGTATGGAATAGGGAGAGATGGGGCTATGCTATCTCATTCATGGCTTCCCAAGTAGTGCCCCTCCTATATCTATTAGGCCATTATGGGAGTTTGTTGATTTTGGGTAGCATAGGATGTGATCAAGCCATGAAAATTGGTGGAGAGGCTAAAGCATAAAAGATCTCCAAAACCCAGAAATCAGTTTGGACAAATCCATCTCGATGAAGAGTTATTAAAATAATTAATATTTTTAATGAGTTCCTAAGTCTAAACTTAAGGAAATAAAAATATTAATGTGTATTAATAAAGATAAGGATGAGAAGCTTCCAAAAGATAAGGATCAAGTCTATTTTAATCTTAGCCATTGATTAGGGACTTAATATCGGACGTTGATTCATCAATAAGAAAATTATAAGAGGGGACTTGAGGGTTAGTTGGAGACACCCTGAGGGAGACCAGTCAGTTCGATTCCTGGAGTGGGTTTGCTGAGAAATTCTAGCTAGAGGTCTGAATTGCAGCAAGAGGTAGTGTGTTGGGTCCCTATAATATTAGTGATTACCCCATTACTATTGTAGTTGTACCCCTTATTAATATTGTTGTGCCCCTATTGTCCCCATATTGTTATTACTATGCCCCATAGAATCCCTCTTTTGTTATTTTTGTGGCTTTATATTATTATTGTTAGGTCGGCTGGGTTATATTGTGACTCCTTAGACTCCTATATATAGAAAGGAGGTTTTATCATTTGAATCATCAAAGAATTGTTC
>APFE030148859.1:0-17758 GCA_000404065.3 Pinus taeda
ATTTATATATAGAAAATAGGAGTTCTTTTATTATTGGGGAAGGTTTAGTTGTTGTGAACATTTAGCTTGGAGTCTTAAGTTATGATAGGTGGAAAATGTGATTGATGGTGGAATCATTGATTGCATTTCGAGAAATTATATTAGATAGTCTAGCAACCTATGTACAAATAAAATAATCAAAACTTACCCATATTTCTGTTTATAAATAAAGTTAATTAGACTAATTCGAATGGTTGCTAAAAGTATTATACACCCTACCTCACTTCAAATTTATTGAGTGAACATTTCTTATAATAACTTGGTTGGTAGTCCACAATGAAGTCCTAACTTGGGACAACTTAGCCAAGAGGGGTTTCGTTGGCCCATACATCTTCCCTCTCTGCAAATTTGCTAATGAGGTAGCGGTCCACATTTTTCTGGACTATCCTTGCACCCTTTCTGTTTGGGAGGAACTTACCTCTATGTCTGACATGGTCAATGGCTCAGCGAAAAAATCTTCCATTTTCTCTTACCTTCATAGCTGGGTTGCTTTCCATATGACACGCAAATTTATCTTGATGTACATTTTTTGGGGGCTCTGGCGCTGCTAGAATGACTAAATATTTTAGAACGTCATCTCGGACTTGCGAGCTACTTTTCTCATAATTGTCAGATACTTTTCAGAGATTGGTCCTCTCATACTTGAATTATCTGGCGCAACTAGTCTTACAAGCCCCTAGACCATATCTACCCTATTAGATATTTTGATGGTGCCTTTGTAGGTGGAGTGTGTGGTTATAGAACAATCATCTCCCTTTCTCCTTCCTAGTACTACCACTTCTATTGGAATGGCAAAGCGAGAAACAACATGTGGGCCGAGGTGTTGGCCCTTTGGGGTATCCTTTGTTTTGATTTGTGGTTAGCATTGGATGAGATTGTGATCACAGGGGCTCGAAAGTGACAATTGAATGGGCTATGGGTTCCCTCTCTCTATGTGTTCCGTCTTTCTCGCACTAGTTGGAGAAAATCTCCTCAATGAAGGTTTGTTTCCTGTCTATCTCTTTCTGCCATATTTTCGGAGTGAAAAACACTTTGGCATATCATTTCTCCAAGTGTGGGTTATCATCTATGCCTGGGTAGTTCCACTATGAATGCGGGGATCATGGTTCCATCATTGGATCAGGTACCTTCCTTTTTGTCGGAGGGCGCCCTGTTTACTCGGAGGGTTGCATGTAGTGATATAGGTTTTTCCTTTCCATTCTATGTATGCTCTATATCATATATAGATCATGTAGGGGATCTGTCTTTTTTTGCCTCAATTCTAATTGAAGCAAGGGGTGTGTCTTTTATCCCCTTGTTTTGTTGCAAGTCCAACTTATTCTATTTGATGGGATAACCTTGTTGACCTCTTCATCGATATTTATTTTGGCACCCATGGGTTGATGTAGACTGATGATATATGTAATAAATTTCGCTCAATAAAAGTTTGTTGTTTTTTCATGTGGAAAAAAAAAACTTCAACCCTCGTTGTCTTATTGTCTTAGTAAATAAAATTTCATACTTTGAAGTGTGCATGGTTTGGTGGGAAAAATCATCCTAAGAAATCCAAAGCTGGAAAGAAGTGGGAGTCGTTACAAGCTCCTTCATTGTTGGGAAGCTTCCACACTCTAGCAATGTCGGCTAAGTTATTGTGTCATGCTTCCATGCTAGGAAGTATTAGGGTATGGTGTGGACAAATATTGCAGACACTATACTCACAATTGTGAGGATAGAGTAATATGGGGTGACTTTTTCTGTTTCTTATAATTTAGTTGTTAATCTATATAATTTAGATGATATAATTATTAGAGTATGTAATTTTTGTATGTGATTTTGTTTTGGTTGTTGTAGTATTGTGTAAAATTAGATAAAGTGGTTTTTATCGAAAACAAATTTATCCTTAATTTTTTAAAATGGTTGGAATTAGTTAGTTGTAATATTTTTTTTTTCAATTAATTAAAATTAAAATTTCCACAATACTAATGAATATTTATTCTAATTGTGAACAAGGCCTCAATTTTTTTTTAAAATATTGTTCATTAAATTCTTGGTGAAGATAGTTTGAAACATGAAATAACACTCTATGAAAGATGACCTCTTGGTGAAATAAGTCCTTGAAAATCAATAGGTTAAAATATAATTTAATAGTGCTCCATGAAATATAAATTTTTGCTCACGAGTTCGATATTGTGGCCGCTCTAAACTTACCTCTTAATATGAATATAAGAGACGTATTAGACTAGGATGACATAGGCATATCTAAATTTTCAACATTTTCCTTCCTGAAATTTACGTTAACATAAAATGAAACCTAATCATTTCGAAAGGAGTTGAATTTAAATAGATTGTATCTTAAAATTTGTCTTAAGTATAAGATGAAATTAATTTGATTATAGATGATCTAGAAACATGGAATGTGATCTATGATCATTGTAATTGATTTCTTAAAAATGATCAACATGTGCAAATTTATCTTAATCATGCATCCAAAAGGAATTTAAAGATTCATAACAAAAATAAAAAGAGTAGAAAATAGCGCAAAGAGAGAATTGCTCATGAAATACATTCTTGATTTACTGTCTCTGGGTCTATCAATGGGGAGTGGTCAAATTTCATTATCTTCAAAAGTCTCATTTTAAAAACAAATTGGGCCTCAAATATGTGTCAAAATTCTCTGCTCAATATATATAGTAGGCTAGAAAATTCTGTTCTGAACAAGGATGCTCAAATCCTCTCCATTTTGGCCTCAAAATCTAGCAATCTTGCTAGGATTGGGAAACAAAAAATACTCTATGCGCTAAAATTTCAACTTTCATCGCACTGGTGTAATGACATATTTATATAATACAATGGCTTTGGGGCCCTGACCAACTCGGGGTTGACTTGTCGGCTGTCTGACGAAAATTTAATACATCTAGCATAAAATGATAGCGCCCTCAACACGGTCAAATAGTCATCCTTACCATATATTTTATTTAAAATATTTGTTACAACTCCATTGGTAGGGATCGAATGACATAACACCACAAACATTTTGTTCGAATGGAATTTGAACCACCATAGAACATTACACCAACATTGTATTATGATGAAACAAGGGAGCCACTGTCGTAGCGGTAGTCCCTGCCGGGGCCAGAAATATGAACAACAATTTTGGTGTGCTCAAATGCAAGAAACCTCCCGCTTTCAGAATCATTTCCATAGGAGGATTAGTTACAAGAGATGGCACAAAAGCTCCATTCAGTCACCACAACTACGGTGAAAAGATAGTGTTTTACATCTGCGTTGGGCCTTGGATTTTTACAGATTTATGCTGCACATTCAAAATACCATTAATTTCAAATGTCAATACTAGATTTATGATATTTGCTACTGGTTTCATTCTTGATTTTATGGTTGTCTTTTTTCGGCAGGTATACCATTGCATTGCAATCTTGTTGATTTAGATTTCGACCCCCGGCTATTTGCTGTTGCAGAAAATTCGTTCAGGAAATTGACAGAAACCTAGCCATTGAGTTTAAAGTGAATAATATAATGAAGAATTCTATGATTTATAGTGAAGAGAAAGTGTCTTGTTTCAACATAGGATGCAACATAGTTAAGTATTGGTTTATATTAACCAATATAATTCATTCAAACTTGAAAAAAGTCATTTCAAATGAAAATTCTATTAAGTTTTTATTTCGCAAATAATTAACATTATTATTTTAAGTCGTTGTTTCAATACATATAAAGCTATTTTAAATCACTTAATATAAAATTTTGAGTCATAATTAGTTGCATAAAAGCTTTGTTCCTCATGTTTTCATTGGCAAAGCATTATAGCCCGACGTTTGATACCCTTCAATATGGTTTTATACCCTTCAGAATGGTTTTATGAGAAATTGTAATCCATGGAAGCTATAAGTGCTTGCGGGAGTGAGAGCTGCAAATAAAAGGGACCAAAATTAAGAATAATTGGATTACACAAAATGTTGAAATATTTTACTCTCTCGCGCGTTTTTTCAAATACATTTCGTTATCTATAGCCATTATTAATACGAAATACCTAAGGAAACGATGGTTGGATTCCAATGACCTTTCTTCCTTGGAAACATTCCCATTCTCAAATCAGTGGTTTCATGTATTACTCAGCATCCTGAATTTGGGAAACCCTTTCGAAGGGTCGAACCCTAATGGCATCACTAAAAGACCCACCTGCGCAAATTTGAGATTTAGGGCAATTATATAATCTGGGCCAATACTCAAGTTAGTTAAAAAACAATAGGGACAAAAGAGTCTGGATTAACCTGCAATTTTTGCAAGGGAAACCTCAATGACCCTATAAGAAGAAAACAAAACATAACAATAGGTGGATAGATGGGAAATAATTAGAAACTATCATAATACCTGTTTGTCGCAATGCAGAACTTGGTCTGCTTCGATAAGCAATAAACCTCCAAGATTGATATTATAAATGGCCCCTTCTGTAACGCAGTTGATAGACACTAACTGTAGATTATACTGTAATCACTCAAACAAAAATGCTATCGCGTTAATATGTCAGGAAATCCTAACTTCATAAGCATAAATTAATATAAATTAATATAAATTTACATCTTTTAATATATTTACTTATTTATTTAAATAAAATATTAAATCTTATAATTGAAATAAAATAAAAAATTAAATGTTAATAATTGAAATAAAATATTAAAAAGGTAAAAAAATAACATACCATCGATACAATGAATAGACTGTAGTCCTTGCCAAGCTATTCCAGTGGCAGGCAAATTCACAATAAAAGCTATGTTAATTGTGCATTCAGTCATTATTTTTAAATCTATGAAATCAAAAAATAAAATAAAATTCCTTAAAGTTTTGTAATTGAAGCAAGTCAATACAAACAAATGTGAAGATGATAATATCACGCCTCAAAAACATTGTGCCACTTTCCTATATTTGTCAAAAGGACTCTACCACGTTTCCTATATTTTTCATGTAGTTCGACTTAAAAGAGCATGTTGTTCACTTTTATTCGAGACTGGTTCATAAATCTCTCTCCTTATGTGTAAGCGTTGTCATTTGCTGCATTGTTGTTGAAATGCATGAAGATTGAACCCTTCAAAATGGCACTTGGGGTGGAGGAGTAGGCCACAAAAGGAGCCTAGTGCTCGAATAGAATCTGGGTGGGCGTGGAGCGAAACCATATATCTAATCCATTGATTCCTTATATTGTCTGTATCTGCCTAGTTGATGCCAGTAAACTGATAATTCCCATCCCCTATTTTTGACAAGCAATAGGAGATGATTCTACGACCGAATCATAAGGCGATAGCAAGATCCTGCTACAAGAGTATGTCAGAATGCAGATATATGAAAATGTCGTAGTGGCTGCCATGGGAACAACAATTTGATTTTTGACTAGATTCAGAGGAACTGCGCTGAGAATTGGATGTTCACTATCTACTCTCTACCACAATTAGAATGGGATTAGAATGGGTATTTCCTATTTCAATTTTCAACTTCTCAGTAGATAGGCACATGCACGGAACCTGCACGTCTTGGGCACATCAAGGACTGACACCCCGCCATCTTTTATTTGAGTCTCTAAAATACTACGTGGCCCCATTTTGCCATGCAAGGTTACATATGTGTGACCCTTCTGCATGTATGACACATGTTTCTGGAAGCATATTTCGTTTGCGGTGTAGGAGCAACGTTAGCAAGGTTACAGATGTGTAGCACCTCTGGATTTGGTCGGTGCCGTGTGTGAACTGAAGAACCCACCAAAAGCTAAAGTAATTCATTTAAAGTTTGGTAGATCGGAATTTAGTCAGAGGCACATGAAGCTATAAAACCTAGACCCATTCAGGTTTGGCTATAATTCTGCGGTTGGATCTGCACTATAATTTTCCCTCTATGTAGTAGAAAACTTATTCTCCATTGGCAGTGTAAGCACAGTGAGTAGTTCCACAGTCTGTCCTACAAATCCAACACAAGAAAAGCATTGCTCGCTTTCTCCATTTGATCTTCAGCTAGTAGAGGCCAACTACATTCAGGTTGTACTCTTCTTCCAACATGGATTTGTTAATAATTCGCATGAAGTAACAATTGAGCGGTTGAAATGGAGCCTGGAAAAGGTGCTCCTTCATTTCTACCCTTTCGCTGGCAGATTAGTCGACTCTCCTGACGGTTTTCTAAATATCGAATGCAATGATGAGGGTTCCCAATTTAGAGAGGTCATTGTAGACGCCACTCTTGACCAAATTCTCCTTCACAAAAGTCCTCGCTATATTCAGGAACTATTGTTTCCTCTGAACCATTCTATTTGTGCAGACGGTCGGTCTCTTCCTTTGCTTGCAGTTCAGGTATGTGATTGAAAAGCCTCCTAATTACAATCTGCATTTAATTAATGATTTGAAAGATGTTTTCTTTGCTACAGTTTACTATACACAATGTAGAAAACATACTTTTCTACGGTATATATTTTCTTGTCAGTTACAAATTTGATAAGAATTGGGTAGAAATCCCAACTATGGTCGAAATATAATCAATTTTTTGAGCACCCAACAACTTTGTTCAATTTAAATAAACTTAAATTATAATAAAATATGAACAAAATTGTAATTCAATAAAAACTCTACTTTCCCAGTTTTGTAGAATATTTTGGCTCATTCTCTCGAATGCACCAGAACACCGTATTCTTCTCATGTTCATTGATATTTGAATATCATACATGATATCAGTCTTGGGCCGGTGGCTGAGTTTAATGAGTGTCAAAATGCTTTATCTGCTATCTTAAATTTCCCAAAGACCTTAAAGATCTTGAGAATACTAAATGAGGCATTTACCGTTGATTTTTTGAGTAAGGTTTTCATGTTCAATATCATTAATAGTGCCTACAGTAAATAGAAACAGTTAAAGTAAAAACAAAATGATGCATTTAAAGCAGAGGAAATTAAAGAACGAAATGGATGCATTTCTCGTTGAGTTTTTGATTAAGGTTTTGGTAAGTTCACCTTGAAGCCACGGTGCTAAATTTATGCTTTAAATTAACAGGTTCTCCATGATACTCTGCAGGTAGATCCCTTGCAGCTAGTGGAATAACATAAAATAACAAGTAAGGTACTTCTTCGGAGTTAGCTGCATCTAAAGTTTGCCCAAATACAAAAAGAGAGTCTGATACATACTAGGTCTGTCAGGTCGTAAACTACAATGCCACTACCTTTCTCTGGTGCAACTAGCTATGAACTACATCGGAAGGCTAGAATTGAAATCTTACAAACTGAAGCGACTCAAGCGTGTAGATAACACAGCAAGTCCAAAGACTGCAATTGAAATCTTGCAGACTCTTCTGGGCAGGGGGCGACTATCTTTTACCATACCGAGTTGCATGCTAATAGCCATATGGAAGGGGCCTTGCATGCTAATAGCCATGTGGAAGGAGCTTTGATATACATGTGGAAAAGACCTCGAAAGGGCTTTGAAGTATATTGGTTGTTTGAACTTTGGATAAAATGGTATTGTCGCAATTTTCTTGCATCAGGCCACGTGAAGCCTCTAATAAGAGGTAGAATGCTTTCAGTGTTAAAACTTTGGATAAAATTTACATGAATAAAATTTTTATGATCAAACTTTGGTTAAAATACAAGAAAACAAAAAAAAACGGGTCAACTGATCAACTAATAGGCGGTCAAACGATCGATCGATCGCTATAGTCCCTGCTATGCCAGAGGCAGGGACTAATAACATTGTGGGAATCATATGGCGTTGTAACTTATGGCACTGATTGTAGAACCTTCGAACCATTGTGATAATATGGTGTGGCACCATTGAACAACTGGAGCCTCGATTGTTGACGATGGCATGTTGCAACAGTTGGAAAATTTGTTTGAAGGCATTCATTGTATAGTTTGTTGGTCCCATAGCATGAGGTGGCATGTGCGATGGCAGGTCTATGGGCCAGTTCCACGACTTGCCTCCATTTGTTCTTTTTCTTCAAACTTCAACCATACAAACTTAAATAGGAATGCATCCATGCCACGTTATAAGCGAGTCTCACAAGCTTATAAAGATGGTAGGTAATTGCCACATTTAATGAGAGGTTAAGGGTTTAAATCTCTGATTGCCAATTATTTACCCGGCACTTGCGTCCTTTTTTACCTTACTATGTTGCCATGTGGTGCCACTTAATTGGGGCACATGTCATCGCACTATAAGTCCACCACTGCCACAAATATTCCCTCGACTACCACGCAGATGTCAAATCAGTGTGAAATCAACGTACGGTTCTACCACTCCACTTGTTGTGCTTGGAAGCTGCCATGTGGCATGTTGTGGGTCCCACTTGCACAATTTTTTTGATGTTTGTGCCAAACTTCAAACTGGCATAAATTTCTCATATGCCCACCGATTGAGGCAATTCAAAATGTGTTAGATTATATTTTTTGAGATCTACACAATGGCGTTGGTCTCATTTGAATCTACAGACTTTGAAAATTGATCTTTTTATAAATTCTCCTAGATCAATCCTCTCCATTAGCAGCATTTTGACCACCAAAAGACTTTCTAGCCATTTATCAGGTGCAGGTAAATTTCCCTCACTTTCCTAGTCTCAATCCATGCCTTACCATGTTGCATTAAGACGTATCCATTGGCATCGGTTTCAATCTTAAATAGTTGTTACAAATTTGTTAGTGTCAAAATTGGTGCCATGCTAATTTTCTCTTTCAACATATCAAAGGTTTTCTACTGTGTGCCTCCCCACTGAAAGGCTCGTTTCACACTGGCTAGAGAAATATAGCTCAAGAATATAAGTGATGAATTGAAGAATTATTACTTTGTTAATTTTACATACATTTGAATTACAAAATTATCAAGAAATGATCAAAATACATCATTCATCAGATGCATGCAAATTTCTTGGGCACTACAAAGCCAAAAAGGCATCACTAGCATTTTGAACAAGTTATGTCAATGAGAGCAGTCTTCCAAATCCCACCTGTTGTAAGACATATCTAATGATATCTGCTCCTCAAATCCAATTTAGTAAAATCGATTACATTCTCGATTGTTGGCATCCTATACATGCCAATATTAGGTAAAGAGGCATATGTACATAATTTAATTTCATGCTCATTCTCCCTTTTAGGAAGCAAAATTTTTGGATCCTAAAACAACCCATCATAGTTAGAAACAATCTCAATCAATTCATTATGCTTTTGATCATAAGCTTAGAAAACTTTATCCGTGTCAGCGGATTTAACCCTTATTATCATAAGCACAAAACTTTTACTAGAATTTATCAACCTCTTCATTTGTACTACACTAATTATTGATAAATTTGTTTTCATTTTATGTGTGTGAACAATATATTTCACTCCATCTTTAGTGAGGTGATATTTGTTTTCTTCTTTGAAAAAGACAACCTTTCTATCATATAGATATGGACTCTCAAGTACTATACCACATATATCTAATGACAACACTTCAATATATACTTCAACCATTGATTTAGATGTTATGGCAAATATTAGTTTGCATTGTTTAGTGACTTGAAGCTTGGCATTATCACATACCCAACCAAGAGGATATGGATTATTATGTGGTTTAGTTTCCAAACCCAACTTATTACCAATATCTCTAGATATTAAATTGACTTGAGATCCACTGTAGAATGCATTGCCTACTTTTGTGTGCTTAGTGATCACTCTTATGTGAAACAATTCACTTCTTTCTTTTCATCGTTAAGTATTTGTGAAAAAAGGAATTGAACTAGAATGTAAACTACTTTTACCTTGTGCTCCTGCAACTTAGATTTTAACCTCATCACCTGAGTCTGAACTCAAATCCTATGGTTATGTGGCATTAATCTTTTGTATCCCTTTGCCTCAAAACTACTTTGGCCTTAATTCTGGATGAAACTTATAATAGTGACTATCGTCATGCCCTTCTTTCTTATAATCGGTGCATGTTAGTTTTGCTTCATCTTTCTTCACCATGGTAGTCTTCTTTCCTTTAAGCTTGAATTATTGCTTTTCCGTGAAATCATAATACACATTTTTACCCATAGCTTCAAGGTGGGTAGCTTGTACACAAGCTTCCTCAAAATTAATAGATTAAATAGAAAAATAATATGTCGTAAATAGCCATGTAGTCCACCAATATATTTAGGCAAAATTTCTTGAGTGTATAAGGAAATACCTAAAATTAATTCCTTTCTCCTGAATTCCTTTGTATAACATTGAAGTACTTGTCCTTTATTTTATCTTAAAGTTTGTCATTCCATTATAGCCTTTTTTGTATAACCAAGAGGGTAAAATTATTTCTTAAATGTAGAAATAAACTCAAACCATGAGGGAGGCCCTATTGATTGTTAAACACCATTGGCATGCACATGTACATATTGATTGTAATAGACAACTAATCTTTTTGGGAGATTTACATGGATTCTTGATTAAAACAAGGCGTGCCACAACAGCAAAACACTGAAGAAGAAGCAACAACGACTAGATCTGGAAGTTAACAATTTGCGTTGAATTGGTAAAGTTAGAGCGTTGAACCGTCTTAAATCTCTTGTAAACTATGCTTAAATATCCCTTCTCTGCATTGTGAAGATGCAGACACTGGCATACATAGAGTTAAATTGATATGTATATTGAAATTTAATTGGATTAGTTTATTGCCTATTATACAAGTATCATAAAGATATATTTTATGATCCAGGGAGAGTAAAGTTCTGATTTCAGTGGAGTGAGAAAATATTTGTAATCACTATAATTGTCACCGGAGTCCAAGAGACTTTGGAATATGGAATTCAATGGTCACCCCAATATACTATAAATGTATATTGTATCAATAATATATGCAATCTATTGCTTATCTTTAATATAGATGTTTGCATTCCATATGAGTTTAACAATTTCCTTACGAGACCCATTTTAGACCTCAAAATTCCCCTCATGCTTGACAGAGATAGAATGAAATAACATTTTAAAAATTTGGTTGAAACACTAATATAATATTACACCATTACACCAGTGCTCCATGCTCCATTCTGTTGAAACAACATTGCGAGGGTCATATGGCATTGCAACTTGTGCACTGGTTGTAGAACCTCTGAATTTTTCTGATAATATGGCGTGGCACTGTTGAACAACTAGAGCCTCCATGGTTGATCGTGGCCTATTAAACAATGGCATGTTGCAACGGTTGGAACCTTTGTTTGAACGCGTTCATTGTATGGTTTACTGGGCCCATAAGCTGAGGTGGTATGTGTGGTGGCAAGTCTGCGAGTTGGCTCCACGACCTACTGCCCTTCGTTTTTTTTTTTCAAACTTCAACCATAACAAACTTAAATAGGAAGGCACCCATTCCATGTTATAAGCGGGTTTGGTGGGGTAATAGTAATTCATTTCTCTCTCGTATGGGAGGTAGAGGGTTTGGTGGGGTAATAGTAATTCATTTCTCTCTCGTATGGGAGGTAGAGGGTTTGAACCCATGAATTTCCAATTATTCACCTACTGTTGTCAACCTTTTAGACCCTTACTGCGGTGCCATGTGGTGCCACTCAATTGGGTTATGTGGCATTGTGGCATTGCACCATTGGTTCACAACTGTCATGAGTCTGCCCAGTCAGTCGCTTTATTAACTACCACGACGTGCCAATTCAGTGCCCAATCAGTGTACAGTCCCATCACTTGTCACGCTTGGAAGCTCACACGTAGCACCCTGTGGCCCCCAACTACACACTTTTTGTTGTATTTGCCAGACTTCATACTGGCATAAATTTCTCATACCAACACTAATTAAGGTCATTCGAGTTGCGTTCAATAGATTTATAAAAACTAAGTCAAATAATTGATTTCACATCTACCAACAAATTTCAAAATACTACTTAAAAAATTGTTTAATTTTTGCTTTCTAATTTATTTGTACTTTTAAAACAATAAAGAGTCTATGTACATTTTCTATGACATTTTGGTAGGATTAATTTAATTATAGCTAGCAATTCACTTTTAAGCATAGTTAACAAATCCTTGGGAATTAACACATTTTAAAATTGTTAAATTGGTTTCAATAGCGAATAGTTTGGTTAAACTTTGGTTAAACTTGATCTAACCTAGAAATCCATGGTTCATACTTTACCCACACAATTTTTTTCGTTTGTAGGTATACACTGCTTAGGGTAATAGCACTAGAGAGAAGCGGTTATTGTGGATGTGTTTTTGGCAAATTGAATCACATTTATAATGGTATTGTATTATTCAGAGTTTTTCCCTTCAGATCGAGAAAGCAGAACGCATTATATTGAGGCAATATAAAACAGATAGTACATCAAAAACTTTGAAAGTGTGCTTGAAACAGGAAAAAACATATCGAATGCACTATGCATCGAGGACTCTATGGAACTGGAAATAAAAAAAGTCAGATACAGGAGTTTCCTGTGACAACAACATGTAAACTCCTGGAATAAACTGATTGCCATGGGAAAGTGACCAAATATACATCATGCCTATACGAGATATATAGGGATATGTGTCAAAAGATCACAAAAACAGAACATACCAGTAAAATATCAGAGCATTTAGAAGCCAGGGAGGGAGAACAGCTGTATGGGCAGAGAAACCCCGACAGATATTACCTTCATAGACCAATTACATGTTTGAGCTAGCAATCCTTCCTTAGATAAGCAGTCAGCTTGCTGATTCTTTGACCTGTAGATGTGTTGAATGGAACACCCCTGTACCTTACCCCACAGATACATAATTCTATCCGTCCAACCCGCTAGGTGAGGGCAACTGATACAACATTTACCCATAACATGATCAACCATAATTTTAGAATCTCCATAGATTGACACAGAGTGAATATCAAAAAAGATGCAAAAAGATAGAAGACCCGCCAAAGCCATCGCCTCAGCCATACTGTTTGATCCCTTTCCTCCATTCCACGAGATAAGATAATGAAGTTTCTCGTCCATGATAATATGAACATCGCATCCACAGGAATCATGCTGAGCAGCGCCATCGAGAAAAGCCCTTGGGGTTCTCGAGATAACATCTCCTTGCCTGTTCCCATTTACAGTTTTTCTTTTTCGATTCTTTGTCGGAAGCGATTCATAATAGGAAACAACATTTTGTAAAATAGCCATGAAGGGCTCTTTCCTGGCTCTAAAGATTACGTTGTTCCTCCATTTCCAGACAAACCACAGGACTGTGATGATAATTGGTCTCCAAGATGCACGTTGCCCATTCCACCAGATGAAAGCTTCCTATATAGAGGCATGTGACACAACAGGGAAACCAAGTATGTCAGCCAGTTCACCCCACAGTAATCGCGATTTCTGGCACTGGAAGAACATATGGAGGTTTCTTTCCTTTATTGCTTCACATAATAAACAAAAACCCGGCCCATGCCAGTTTTTTTTTTTTTTTTTAGATTATCCTAGGACAAATTTTTATTGTGGAACACCAACCATGCAAAGAGCATTAATTTGAGAGGAAATCCGCTTTCTAGAAGATGGAAGGAAAAGAAGGGCCAGCCTACGCTATTTTTAACCCAATCAAATTTAAATAGATATCTTTCACGCAAACCTGGGACCTTGCATTTGGCACTTTCCATACCAAAACATCTTCAGGTAGAGAATGATATATGCCACTGCTAATCAGGCCGTCTCTGATTATGTTCCACTGTCTTGCTAAAAAATCACACATTCCCAAGCTGTCAGCCTCTCTCCACAGTGGGATCGGGCCCTGCCATGCTGCAATGAGTTTATCCCAGGTGAAGAAGCCCTTTCTATGGAAAAAACTTAGCATATTTACATGAACATAAATTTTCTCACACCTGCTTATAAAATAGTCTGTTCCAATGAAGAGCCTGTTGTCGGATTGGAAGCTCCATATCAAGTTCTTCAGAAAATAGTATTCAATCTTTCGAAAGCTGAGCCAAATAGCAAACCCATACTTGGAGCCTATCCCCCCTACTCTGTACCAATGTACGATGTCTTTACCGCCCATGTATTCCATTTTAGTTATGCTGCTCAAGGGGCCCTCTCCATAGATCCCCTTCCATAACGATTTGCACAGTAGCGCCTTCCAAAATGATCTCAGGTCCAACAGTCCCCAACCACCTGAATTCTTCGGCTTTGAGAGCTTATCCATTTTAACAAGATGGTATTTCCTCTACTCTGATTTGCCACCCCAAATAACATTTGCAGTAATCTTATTCATATTCTGGATGATACTCGCAGGGAGAGAGAATAAATGTGCCCAATAAACAACCAGTTGAGTTAAGACAGCTTGCGCCAGGATAATCCTTCCAGCCAGTGATAGGCTCCTATATTCCTAAATAGATATCTTTTTGTGGTACCTGTCAATTATCCATAACCAATATGCTTTTGAATATCCCTTTGCTTTGAGATGGAATCCTAAGTATTTAAATCCATTTTTTATGGATTTCATTTCTATCCCAAACAACCTTGAGACCCATTCAGTTGTTTCCATGTTGATATCATTGTGGAACAGAGTAGACTTTGACTTATTTATATGAAGACCAGTAGCATCTTGGAATCTTCTCAAAATGACATGTAGATATGACCAAGTGATTCTGCACAACATTGCGAAGATGAGCACATCATCAACAAACAGGTTATGCAAAATGTAATTGTTCCTGCAAATCTTCAATGGTCTGCATCTATTTTCACTGACTGCAATGTTAATATGAAGGCTTAAAGAGTTCGTTGTCAAAATAATCAGCAAAGGAGATAAGGGACAGCGTTGACGTAGACCTCTTTCTGCATGAAAAAAAGGGGAGGGGATCCCATTAATAATGACAACATAGCTTACATTCTCCACACAAGCCATGATCCACTTAATATTGTTGGATCTTAGATCAATCTTAGCCAATAAACATCTAATAAACCCCCAATCTAAGGAATCATATGCTCTTTGTAGATCAATTTTCAAAATGGCAGCATTAGATTTGTTTGTAAACATGGAATATAAACTTTCTTGCGTGTTGGCTACAACATCCAATATGTTCCTACCCTTCAAAAAAGCGTGCTGGTCCTTCGATAAAAAACAGGCTAAGGTAGATTTGATCATTTCAGCAATAATTTTTGTAATAATTTTGAAAGTGATATTGCATAGGGAAATCGGCCTAAAGTCTTTAAAGGAGTCAACATCCGATTTCTTAGGGATGAGAGCTATTTGAGTGGAGGCCATAATCTGGTGTATGCTGCCTGAAATTCTTGCATTAAAATTTTTGAAATTAAAAGAGGTTTGAGAGAAAAAGTTTATAGGGCTTTGAGTTTAGAGTGGGCGAATTGTATTTAAAACATAGTTATATTATTATGAATTGTTGAAATTTATTTATATATCAAAATAAATAAATAAAATAAGCAAAAAAAATGTGTGTGAATCTAGTGAAACAATTTCAATCAAGATTGTGATTTTTTTGTAGTTTAAAATATTTTTTGAATGCTTAAATGGATTCCATAGCCTGAAAAGCCCATGGAGCACTCAAATTGTACAGATTTAACGATTTGAACTCAAGTTTTAAAAAATATTTTCCTAAATTGAATTAAATTAACCAAAAAGAACGCCATATATAAATGAAAACATACCCAAAAAAAAGTATTTAAATCTAAGAAATGTATATTATCAAAATTTCCATATATTGAAAACCTATTATTTTTTTAAAAATTCAAATTGAAACTTGAGAACTCTACCTTAATTTGTGCTGGAGTTCAATCTTCTAAACTGTGGTCATGCGATACCATCTTTATTTCGATTGTTGGTTCTTTGAATATTCCATAATCATACGAACATGGGCGTGCTCAATTATTTGTCTGCACTTATATCCGTCTGATAGAAAAATATTCGAGAAATCAACAATCAACATTAGCGAAAGAGTAATACAGCTTATATGCACATTTCCTCCATTTTCATTGCTCACAGGACTCAAAGGTGCTCCCATTTCCTCCATTTTCATTGGTCACATGACTCAAAGGTGCTTGGGACCAAACGGTTTCTCAACCCATGTAATCAAACTCGTTACCAGCACAACCTCTGAGAAGCGAGCACGTTGAGTTCGAAAAGAAGATAATGAGAGATGGTTATTGGTTAGAGAAATTAAAGAATCATGATCGACAAACCAGAGAAATCGAAAAATCATGGCGGACACGCCCAACACGTGAGCTTGAACCATAAATTTAAATTATATTAAATTTAATTGTTTTAATAATTTTGTTCCTCGTTTTCATCATTTAAAAAAAATGATGATAATTTTGTTATTCGTTTTCATCGTTTAAAATATAAAAGTTGGATAAGATTGTTGAAGAAGAATTTTAATGTATATTAATTATTAATAATAAAGGAATAATTGTTGCGTGAAGAGGTGTTTTACATTTTAATATGAGACTATGTTATATTGATTTATATGTTAATTGAATTAAATAATAAAAAAATTAAAAGTAATTGTTGAAAGTAATGTGTTATAAAAATAATTTTTGATGTTAAGTTAATGATTATATATAAAATAAAATAAATAAACTTAAGTGATAAATATTCAATTTTGTTATTGGTGTTTCGGTTCAAATTTTTGCCAACCATAGTTTTTTTTAATAATATTTATCTATCAGAGAGATTTATTTTAAATTTTTTATTATCATAAATTTTAATTGATACTTGACTTTCATATTCACTAAATTATCATCTTCTTCCTAGCCCGCAAAGACCAAGATCATATGATTTGAGCTTCTCATGGTTAACAAGAATTCAAGCAATTGTAGAGTAAAGATTCTTGAGATATTAATTACTGTTTGCTAGATGTCATCACATTTGATACCTGTTTGCTAGGTGGTTTCATAGACAGTTCAATTTTACTTCAGTTTAGTTGAGTTCTACTCTAGTCATTTATTGTTGATGTTTTCAATGTAATCTATTTAGCTATTTTGAATATTGAGAAAACCAATCTCTGCTCCACCTTTTTTTTTCATTCTTTGTCATGGTATCAGAGCTTAGTCTCCATAAGACTCCATGAGAGCCGCAAAAGAAATCAAGGAGGAGTAGAAGCTAACTTCCAAGAAATAAGTTGTTTCCAAACCGTTGAGGGCTAAGAAAAATCATTGTCTGCTATGAGGGCCAAGAAAAATCACTATTCGTTGTGTTTAGGAAAGGTAGTTATTTTTTTTTTTTGAGCGCCCCAATGCACGCATGCTTAGAGGAGCACGTGTGATCACTGTGGAGAACTTAGGGAACAACCAAAAAAGCGCCTCAATGCAGCTCATCTCTATTGTGAAATACATTGAACAAGGAAGTAAAAAAAAAAACTCAATGCAACTCATCTCTATTATGAAGTGCGTTAAATAGGGAAGCCAAATTAAAAAAAAAAAAATGAGGGCTCCATGATTTCTCTCTATTTGACAAAATGACAAAGTTGGAACTACGAAAAGTCTTTCGGTAGAAATCACACAACATAATTTTTTTGGACGACGTGTTTCGAACTAACCAGTGTGGTTTATCATCAGGACCAGATGAAGAGGCAAACCATGGCAACGACTTAAACAAAGAGCAATGTTGAGACCATAATCTCAAGTAACTGTTATTTTTGAAAAATAACATTTAAATCAATTTATTAAAATCAAATATTATTAAAAAATCTATTAATGGGAAACAATAAAAAATATAACTAACAAGAATAAAAAAATCAAGATTTAAATTATGATATTAATTTATTAAAAACAAATATTATTAAG
>APFE030148859.1:18536-74063 GCA_000404065.3 Pinus taeda
CGACACGTGGAACATAGCGTTTAACAAAAAGGCTGCAGGATGTTCAGATAGCTGCAGGATCATCAGATAGCTGCAGGAACACCAGAAAGCTGCAGGATGCCTGTAAGTAAGCCAAAATCTAAACAAATAGTCATCCATTAGCAAAACTTACTTAATCATGCTTAAGAACACCTAATGTAATGATCTGGGTTGTTTTATGGTGAAAATGAGGCAAAAGATAAGGAAAGATAAGGGAAGATTGAGGAAAACGGTAGATAAGTAGGTGTAAAGTGGAGGCTCTACAGATAGCTTGGTAAATCGGTCAGCGCTTTGCAAGTCAACAGTCGCAAGAGTGTTGTGATCATTGATCGAAGGAGATCTATGGACATCGTGTGGTGAAGACGCGCAGGTGTTAATCCGAAGAGAAGGCGGTTTTTGTAGGCAGAGGCGGTTTCTCACGCGGCCTCAAAGCCATAAGCAGTATTCCAATTCTAGACCTGAGAAAGGTTAGAACTGAGTTTTAATCCAGTTTAAAATCCGAAAGTAATTAGACCATCCGTTTAAAAGTGATTGGACGCATATCGCATGGTTGAAATGCACGGGCTTTAATTAGATTTTGAACGTGATGAGGGCTTATATAACAAGGTTAAACCCTCGTTGAAATTCAACCATCCAGACTGTTCATTGGATGATGGATCGGATGTTAATCATGCGAGAATGTGCATGCAGGTCAATGGCCTGAGTGGACCAGATAAGTTATCAACACAGGTATAATTCTATTTGAGGTCTGGTCTTATGCGTCAAAGTGGGATCAGCGTTCATTGGCGGGTTGTGTTGTATTTTCTTTTGTTTGTTTGTTTGCAAGTTTTATGTGAAGTCTGCCTATATAAGCGCTTCCGATGTAAATGTGGACCCTAACTCATAGGCCACACATGGAAAATTGAAAAGATACAGATTGGCTGCGTCAATATATATATATATATATATATATATATATATTATATTAGATATATATATATATATATATATATATATAATATATATATATAATTATATATATATAATGTATATTCTTATTATATATATTAATATATATATATATATATAATATGATAGATTAAAATTAAAAAATACCAAAAAAGAGAGGACAAGAGGAATAACAAGGGACAAACGAAAGGAATGAAATAGGGAAACAAGAGGAAAAATATGAATGAGAGAAAAAAGAAGAAATACAATGCTTAGTATTACAAGGATAAGATCCACGATTGGTTGATCTTCCATCCATCGTCCTTATTTAGCATATTAGACTTTTTCTCGATTTCGATGGGTTCCATCCATTTACAGTGATGGAAATGATCAATCCTAGCAAGGACCTAGGAATCCTCTAGACATATGTGGTGTTTTGTATTTTCAGCATGTTCATCTAAATTACAAGAGTGATTCCTATAGTGTCTTGGGTTAGTATGATTTATTGAATGACCAGTTTCTCTAATGTAGGGGGTCCCGCAAGAACATGGAATCAAATAAACACCCTTCATGTTTTTAGGTTCCACGGGATCTTTAACTGATCTTAAGAAGCCACACTAGTTTTATAAGATCTAAGGGTGGAAGAAACCCTTTGCCTCCTAAGAATCCGATCAATCTTATCAAAAGTCCATTGGATATAGGGAAGACAAACACTAGAGGCCACTTCAACAGGCCCTTTTTTATTCGTAGGACCTTAGCTAAATTTTAAAAAGGCTTTGATACCATGGTATCCTTTATAGTCATTCATTTCAAAAACATTATGGAGATGGGTTTTCTCATTCACTAAATGGATTTTATCAGAAACCATCAAAGCCCGAGTGGCCAATGTGTTGATAAAACTTAGCTTCTAGGTTGGATAGCGATGGGAATTCACATGTAAATATTGTTCAGTGTGAGTTTTCTTATGAAAGACCTGGTGAGAGAAAGAACCATCATATATTTTTAGAGACGAACACATCAAGCTCCAAACTCATAGAATTCAATATGAAACTCTTAAGATGCATAGTGATGAAAGTATTGCTAGTTACTTTTTGCATGTAGATGAGATTGTTAATTGTATGAAGAATCTGGGTGAAGATATAGAGGAGGCTACTTTAGTAAAGAAAAATTTGAGATCCTTGTCTTCTAAATTTGAGTCAAAAGTATCTTCCATAGAAGAAAAGAAGGATCTTCAATCTATTACTGTCGTTCAACTTCATGGAATTCTAGTTGTCTTTGAAATGAGGAAAGGAGGTCCATCAAATATGAGAGAAGCCGCTTTCTAATACGAAAAATAGAGGTATTTTTGGTCTCAATTTTTTCTTACATTTACCCAAACCATTCACAAAAGATTTAAAATATAATTTAAAAAAATAAAAAACAAAGAGAAAATAACTTTTTCTCTTCTCTTTTGTTTTTTAAATTAAGAAATTATAATGAAATTGTTTTACCAAAATTTTTCCTCTTTTCCAAAAGCTTTCTATGGTGTTTTGGAGGGGAGGTTTTACCTTTACCAATAATAGCCACCTTTGAGATTGACAACTCAAGGTCCTAATCTTGCATTGGCACAAAAAATTGATAATTGGTGGTTTTTTTTGTATAAAATTCAATATAATTTTTTTCCTTCAAATATTCTACATTATAGGAGAATACCATGAGAATAACCATGGGTTATGAAAATGGTGAGTCAAAATGTTTACATAATCGTAAATTCCAAATGGTTATTGATCCAAAATGGATTTTGGATAGACTCCTAAGTCTAAGTGTTGTCACAGAGGAAAATGAAAGTCTAATGAAGTTCCTGGAAATAGCCCTATTGCAGAGATCTTTTCCTTCTGAATCTACTGCAAATTGAATAGGCTAAAATGGACTTAGGATGCAGAAGTCATCGTAGAAAGAAGATGCCCTTTGTTCTTTGGAAAAAGAGGCAAAATCCCCTAAAAATGGCAAAAAACCCTTATATAGGGAAATCGCATCGGAAAAAGGCAAAAGGGAAGGACTTAGGCTGAAGGCGGCTGACCCCCGATTGGCCAATCCGATGTATCGGATTAGAGGCACGCATGTATGCGATATTGGGACCACAGAATTGGTGATTGCAATTATGCTATATGCCAATTGCTGATGATCGGATCAGCAGATCGGCATCAGCGATAGACGAAACCCCCAGGCCGTTCGAAATCCGATATGTGATAGTGATCACGACATTCAATCTCAGCCATCGGATTGAGAAAGGAATGGATGGCCAGGATTAAATCAACGATCAATGATTGACGATCCCTGGTAGCGATAGTGATTGTGATAAGTGATAAAATGCCGGACCCGATGAGATTTAAAAGCCCGATTGCATAAAATTTGAAATCCGGGATTTTTAGATTTTTTGTGTATTAGCGCATTTCCGCTATAAAACCGAAATAAAAAGGAAAATGTCCGAAGTGATAAATTCGAACTTGAAGGGGAATTATAGGCACAATTCATAAAATTTGAGTTTCGTAAAGGTGGGATTTCGGGCGGGCCTTATGCAGAAAGCGGTATTGGGCTAGTTCCGCCCGATCCCACACACTAGTCGACACGTGGCTGGTGGAGGAGAGAGGAAAACCACCTTTTTGGGTGGGAAACCTCCGTACTCCTAATCCACCCGAAAATGGATATCGATCGTTGGATCAAAGATCCCATAGATCAATGATGGGGATTGCAGTAGTGGCCAAAGGCGGATCTGATGCGATATTAGGGCAAATGCGATAATATTTGAAGTCCGATAAAAAGGATTTTGACGGGGATTTAAGTGTTTTACCGTATATTTAGGATCTCACCAATACGTTAATGCGATGCAATATAATGCCTAATGTCAGATCCGATATGGATTTGAGGGGCGATTGGATGGAATTTCACGTCTGAAATACACGCCCAATAGTGTATTTTACAGACGTTCTCTATGTAATGGGATTTTCTCAATTTTTGGGTTTTTGCCTATGAGAAGGCCTTGAAACCTCTGTAACTACTCCTGATCATCATGCCACACTACAAGCAGGCGTTTTTACAGGCAATGATGCATTTTTAAGCCATAGAGCCACAGAACCAGATGGCCAATATAACTAACACAGAGCAGAGAAGCTGCAGAGCCACAAAGGGATAATGAATCATAGAGAAATGGCTGGGGTAGCCAAAAATCCGGAAAAGTACCTCAAAGGAGGAAAAGAGCTCAATTGATGATGTAGGAGCAACCAGCAACTAAGTGAGCAAACCTGGACCAGAAGATCAGAATAGAGAAAAGCTTGTTTTTAAGCAGAAAAGCGAATTTAAAGCGGATAATTTAAAGCAGATAAGATGGATACAGCCATGCACGCTTTTGGAGAGCTTTCATTGTAGAAAAACTAGGATAAAATCTTATCAATTCTTCCTAATGCATTTTATATCAATGTAATGTGATAGGGTGTGAGATATATCTTATTTGTGAGTAAAATAGTGAGTGAGTAAGATGTAGTCGATTGTGAGCTGGGTTTTAAGGTTGAAATGCCTTAGCCTGGAATGTAATTTTTTCTGTATATATATATATATATATATATGAAACATGTTCTAATATTGTGTACGCCTACGCCTGTGTGTATGGTATAATTAAGTTAAATCTTGTGTTCAAGCTTGTTGATCCAAATATCATGTATCTGTTATATGTAAATGATTGTTAAAGACAGCATGCAGGAGAGATGAATGCTCTACCAACGAAGAAATCACGAAGGAAAGAGGCTCCAGGATCTTGTTTTTTTAAAGAAATTGGGATTTTGGGCAACCCCCAAATTCTCATTTTCATCAGGTGGTATCAGAGCAGTAAAAGATTCTGCGGAACGAGGAAAGAGGTACAGTGTGTTAAAGATAGAGAGTTTGTGGTCTTGCTATTGTGCAGATGGCGGCAGCTGAAGGTGAGAAGATTTGCAGCAACCTAGAGAAAGATGCCAAAAGACCGAGTGCGGAGGGCTTGGTGAGGTATCGTGTAACAGAGGAGGCTGTTACTGAGGTTGGTTGCAGTGAAGGAATGCAGTGGATAAAATTGCTGAAGACCAAAAGCATATGACCAGGAGGTCATAAATTTTTGTGCCTCAGGAGTCTGATGCGGGAGCAACCAGCAACTAAGTGAGCAAACATGGACCAGAGGATTAGAATAGAGAAAAGCTTGTTTTAAAGCAGAAAAGAGAATTTAAAGTGGATAATTTAAAGCAGATAAGATGGATACAACCATGCATGCTTTTGAAGAGCTTTCATTGTAAAAAAACTAGGAGAAAATCTTATCAATTCTTTCTAATGCATCTTATATAAATGTAATATGATAGGGTGTGAGATATATCTTATTTGTGAGTAAAATAGTGAGTGAGCAGATGTAGTCGATTGTGAGCTGGGTTTTAAGGCTGAAATGCCTTAGCGTGGAATGTAATTTGTTCTGTATATATATATATATATATATGAAACGTGTTCTAGTATTGTGTACGCCTATGCCTGTGTGTATGGTATAATTAAGTTAAATCTTGTGTTCAAGCTTGTTGATCCAAATATCATGTATCTGTTATATGTAAATGTTTGTTAAAGACAGCATGCAGCGCAGAGGAAGATTCTGATGATGATAGAGAGATGAATGCTCTACCAGCGAAGAAATCACGAAGGAAACAGGCTCCAGGATCTTGTTTTTTTAAAGAAATTGGGATTTTGGGCAACCCCCAAATTCTCATTTTCATCAGGTGGTATCAGAGCAATAAAAGATTCTGCGGAACGAGGAAAGAGGTACAGTGTGTTAAAGATAGAGAGTTTGTGGTCTTGCTATTGTGCAGATGGCGGCAGCTGAAGGTGAGAAGATTTGCAGCAACCTAGAGAAAGATGCCAAAAGACCGAGTGCGGAGGGCTTGGTGAGGTATCGTGTAACAGAGGAGGCTGTTACTGAGGTTGGTTGCAGTGAAGGAATGCAGTGGATAAAATTGCTGAAGACCAAAAGCATATGACCAGGAGGTCATAAATTTTTGTGCCTCAGGAGTCTGATGCGGGAGCAACCAGCAACTAAGTGAGCAAACATGGACCAGAGGATTAGAATAGAGAAAAGCTTATTTTAAAGCAGAAAAGAGAATTTAAAGCGGATAATTTAAAGCAGATAAGATGGATACAACCATGCACGCTTTTGAAGAGCTTTCATTGTAAAAAAACTAGGAGAAAATCTTATCAATTCTTCCTAATGCATCTTATATAAATGTAATGTGATAGGGTGTGAGATATATCTTATTTGTGAGTAAAATAGTGAGTGAGCAGATGTAGTCGATTGTGAGCTGGGTTTTAAGGCTGAAATGCCTTAGCGTGGAATGTAATTTGTTCTGTATATATATATATATATATGAAACGTGTTCTAGTATTGTGTACGCCTATGCCTGTGTGTATGGTATAATTAAGTTAAATCTTGTGTTCAAGCTTGTTGAATCCAAATATCATGTATGCTGTTATATGTAAATGTTTGTTAAAGACAGCATGCAGCGCAGAGGAAGATCTAATGATGATAGAGAATGATGCTCTACCAGCGAAGAAATCCACGGAAGGAAAACACGGCTCCAGGATCTGTTTTTTAAAGAAATTGGGATTTTGGCAACCCCCAAATTTCATTCATCAGGTGGTATCAGAGCATAAAAAGATTCTGCGGAACGAGGAAAGAGGACAGTGTGTTAAAGATAAGAGAGTTTGTGTCTTGCTATGTCAAGATTGCGGCAGCTGAGGTTGAGAAATTTGCAGGCCAACCTAGAGAAGAATGCCAAAAAGCACCCCCAGTGCGGGGGCTTGGTGAGGTATCGTGTAACAGAGGAGGCTGTTACTGAGGTTGGTTGCAGTGAAGGAATGCAGTGGATAAAATTGCTGAAGACCAAAAGCATATGACCAGGAGGTCATAAATTTTTGTGCCTCAGGAGTCTGATGCGGGAGCAACCAGCAACTAAGTGAGCAAACATGGACCAGAGGATTAGAATAGAGAAAAGCTTATTTTAAAGCAGAAAAGAGAATTTAAAGCGGATAATTTAAAGCAGATAAGATGGATACAACCATGCACGCTTTTGAAGAGCTTTCATTGTAAAAAAACTAGGAGAAAATCTTATCAATTCTTCCTAATGCATCTTATATAAATGTAATATGATAGGGTGTGAGATATATCTTATTTGTGAGTAAAATAGTGAGTGAGCAGATGTAGTCGATTGTGAGCTGGGTTTTAAGGCTGAAATGCCTTAGCGCGGAATGTAATTTGTTCTGTATATATATTATATATATATGAAACATGTTCTAGTATTGTGTATGCCTACGCCTGTGTGTATGGTATAATTAAGTTAAATCTTGTGTTCAAGCTTGTTGATCCAAATATCATGTATCTGTTATATGTAAATGTTTGTTATAGACAACATGCAGCGCAGAGGAAGATTCTGATGATGATGGAGAGATGAGTGCTCTACTAGCGAAGAAATCACGAAGGAAATAGGCTCCAGGATCTTGTTTTTTTAAAGAAATTGGGATTTTGGCAACCCCCAAATTCCCATTTTCATCAGCATATCAAAATTTTGGTCATCACACACAAAAATATACACATCAAATAATGAACATCACTAAAAGCATTGTAAACACACAAAGATACAAACATTAGATATCATGTCTTGGCCATCCCACAGATTGTAAGCCCACAAATATACAAACATTCAATATCAATTTTTGGTCATCACACACAAAAATATACACATCAAATAATGAACATCACAAAAAGCATTGTAAACACACAAAGATATAAACATTAGATATCATGTCTTGGTCATCCCACACATTATAATCATGCATAGATACAAACATTGCATATCAAATTTGGGTCATCACATACAAAAATATACACATCAAATAATGGACATCACAAAAAGCATTGTAAACACACAAAGATATAAACATTAGATATCAAGTCTTGGCCATCCCACACATTGCAAACACACAAAGATACAAACATTGCATATCAAATTTTGGACATTAGAAATTCATTGTAAACACAATCATATAAATGAAACTTAGAAAACAATCATTCCACAAAATTCTACATGTAAATTCAAGTAATATAAAAACACATCAATCAATCTATACATTAAAAGATTTTAGTTTGCAATCTATTAAACTAAAAGTATCTAGTTCTAAAATAAGTAAGTGAAAAAGTAAGGTGGAGAGAAGGACAGAAACCCTTGAGGATGGCCATGGTCCATCCTCAAGAGCAATGAGAAAGGGCTTTTAGCCCTTTCAAACAAAATAACATTTTTATTATAGTGATGATGTTTTTAGAGTAATTACAAAATAAAGATGAAAAATAAATCACTACTAGTTTATTTTGGGTCATAATAACATAATGAATTCATATCTTCTATCATGACATGTAGATAGTTCATCTATCCTATCATGCTTGTATTTTCTTCAGGCCTTTAAATCATTTGCAAAAAACACAACAATTATTAAAATTTAGTGGTCATCTATGGGTTATCTATAAAATAGCAAAAACTTTTTGAAATAAATTTAATATTTTAAGCAAAGGGACTAACCCCTAATTTGATAACTTGATAAGTGAATGCAAAGGTTAGAACATAGAGATATGATGAAATTAGAGGCAATGAATAAATTGAAAGTTGATAATAAGGTTTGAATTAACCTTTGCACCATTTGCACTATGGTGTATCTTTCTGCAGCAATGGTGATATATCTATACAATACAAGCCATCATACTCGCATATAGCCTACAACTCATTGGGCATATTCATCCAATTAATTAAAAGACATAATCAATCAAACATTCCCAGCACAACATGGAGTTTGACGGTTTTGAAAGCTGAGAATAAAAAAGAGAATAATTATTTTTCTGGATAGTATAAGTAAAAAAATAAAAAGTAGGAGGAAATGTATTTAATACAGCATACATATATTGAAGGATGATACAAGAAATTAAATGAATCTGAACATTCTTTTTTCATTAAACATGTATTTCAAAAAATTGCTTTCCTTTGACAGAAGAAATTAAATGGTTCCTTTTTTCCTTGCGCTTAGATTCAATGTCACTGGGAGAAGGGACGCTGCTGCACTGTGATGAATGATCTGGGAGAAGCGACACTACAGCACTGGGAGAACGGACGCTGCAGTGGGAGAACTAATCGAAAAACCATGAATTTGGCATATAATATATATAATCTATTTGGCATATAATATATCTATAATCTATTTATATATTATAATGGTGTACAAATTCTTATGAAATTCCAGATGTATCCACAATATACTGAGTGGGAGCAATTGAATTTTATATGAATATAATAATAATGACAAACACACACCGAAGAATGGATGAGAGAGATCGATCACAACTCAAAACCTCTTTTGAAAACAAGCACTCTGACTAGGAGACAAAATATATTATTCCCTAGTCCAAAATAAAATAATAGCCAAAGTTTCTGTCGGCAGACTATTCTAAGGCATGTAAACTAATTGAGATGAGTAAATTTCTTACAAATGCAACCCCTACCAAAAGGCAAAGTTCCCAAGAAACTTTGGAGTAGAGTTGGTGTTCTGTGGTCTAGACTAGAATCCCTACAAAGGCAAGACTATTCTAAGGCATGTAAACTAACTGAGATGAGTAAATTTCTCACCAATGCAACTCCTACCAAAAGGAAAAGTTCCCTAGAAACTTTGGAGTAGAGTTGGAGTTCCATGGTCTAGACTAGAATCCCTACAAATAACTGTTAGCAAATCCAAGCACCCAAGCCCAAGAAATCAATAAAACTGCAAATCTGGAAAAATAAAAAACACTGCTGCTGCCAAAACCAGTGTAATCAAACTTCTCCAAATATAATGAATAATTAATTTAGCATTTATGTTGTATTCCAAGTTCCCAAAACCACTGTAAATTCATGTTCTCCGGATATAATGAATAATTTATCAAATTTTGTTAGCTTTATTATAAAAGGCCGGAAAGAAGCTTTTGGATTATGGGAGGAATGATTATGGTTTTGACTTTGAGGTTTCAAAAAGTGATTCAAGGTCATCTTAGGAGGATTGTTCAAGTCAATTGCAAATAAATGTGAACAAATCCAAGCACCCAAGTCTAAGAAATCAATAATTGCAAATAACTGGTAAGCAAATCCAACCACCCAAGCCCAAAAATTCAATAACTGCAAATTGGGCAAATAGAAAACACTCTTGGCCCAACACCAATAAAGGCCATCTTATAACACCAAGTAAATTTGGTCTCTTCCACTCCCTACCTGAATTGGTCAAGGGAGAACTCCAGATCATGGTTATGCCGATTATGAGAAACCTCGGCCCAGGTTTATGATATATCCTTAGCTATAGTATGCAATGGCAAGGAGATGAGTTTTAAGGATGTTCTGAGAAAGAACCCAAGTTCCCAAATATTTATCAAATTAGAAGATATAATCAATTAAATGAAAACATTGGCAAAAATAATTGGAGTGTGACCATTTTGGATTTTGGAAGCTTGGAGTAAGAGAATCAACGTTTTTTTCACAACAATACATAAATTTATTATCAGAATCATGACATCATCACAACCATGACTATAAATCCATCATAAATGAATGAATTATCTTATAAGAAAGTGCAGTGAAATCTGAACATTCTCTTTGCCACACATATATGTATGCATTTCTGATAAAATCCCCTATTCTCCTTGGTGCAATCGACAGTGACACCCAAAACTAGGAGACAAAATATATTATTCCCTAGTCCAAAATAAAATAATAGCCAAAGTTTCTGTCGGCAGACTATTCTAAGGCATGTAAACTAATTGAGATGAGTAAATTTCTTACAAATGCAACCCCTACCAAAAGGCAAAGTTCCCAAGAAACTTTGGAGTAGAGTTGGTGTTCTGTGGTCTAGACTAGAATCCCTACAAAGGCAAGACTATTCTAAGGCATGTAAACTAACTGAGATGAGTAATTTTCTCACCAATGCAACTCCTACCAAAAGGAAAAGTTCCCTAGAAACTTTGGAGTAGAGTTGGAGTTCCATGGTCTAGACTAGAATCCCTACAAATAACTGTTAGCAAATCCAAGCACCCAAGCCCAAGAAATCAATAAAACTGCAAATCTGGAAAACTAGAAAACACTGTTGCTGCCAAAACCAGTGTAATCAAACTTCTCCAAATATAATGAATAATTAATTTAGCATTTATGTTGTATTCCAAGTTCCCAAAACCACTGTAAATTCATGTTCTCCAGATATAATGAATAATTTAGCAAATTTTGTTAGCTTTATTATAAAAGGCCAGAAAGAAGCTTTTGGATTATGGGAGGAATGATTATGGTTTTGACTTTGAGGTTTCAAAAAGTGATTCAAGGTCATCTTAGGAGCATTGTTAAAGTCAATTGCAAATAACTGTGAACAAATCCTAGCACCCAAGTCCAAGAAATCAATAATTGCAAATAACTGGTAAGCAAATCCAACCACCCAAGCCCAAAAATTCAATAACTGCAAATTGGGCAAATAGAAAACACTCTTGGCCCAACACCAATAAAGGCCATCTTATAACACCAAGTAAATTTGGTCTCTTCCACTCCCTGCCTGAATTGGTCAAGGGAGAACTCTAGATCATGGTTATGCCGATTATGAGAAACCTCGGCCCAGGTTTATGATATATCCTTAGCTATAGTATGCAATGGCAAGGAGATGAGTTTTAAGGATGTTCTGAGAAAGAACCCAAGTTCCCAAATATTTATCAAATTAGAAGATATAATCAATTAAATGAAAACATTGGCAAAAATAATTGGAGTGTGACCATTTTGGATTTTGGAAGCTTGGAGTAAGAGAATCAACGTTTTTTTCACAACAATACATAAATTTATTATCAGAATCATGACATCATCACAACCATGACTATAAATCCATCGTAAATGAATGAATTATCTTATAAGAAAGTGCAGTGAAATCTGAACATTCTCTTTGCCACACATATATGTATGCATTTCTGATAAAATCCCCTATTCTCCTTGGTGCAATCGACAGTGACACCCAAAAAAATTAGCATAGTCCGTCAAGAAAATGCTTACAGGCTTACCTCTGAGGGATGAATCCACATAGACATGATATTTGCAAGGGTTAGGGCGTTAATCAATCCCGTAAGTCCACACACTATGTACCGGATACGTCCTCCAACTCCATCTTTCAACATCTTCACTTTACAGCAGGATCTTAGGAATTTCTTCTCAAAAACGCTTCAAACGAGGGATTTATGTTGTTGCCTCAGCATGGATGCAGATGATCTAATTTAAAAAACCAAAGGAAACCGCCTCAGCATGGATTCAGAGGATTTAATTAAAAAAACCAAGAAATATGGATATAGAGGACTTAATTTAAAAAACCAAGAAACCGCCTCACCATCGATGCAGAGGATCTCATACTCTGGCACAACGAGGCACACTGATCAGCATAGGATTCCTGTGGAATATGAATATGAAACCGCTTCAGCATGGATGAACAAGATTTAATTTAAAAAACCGAAAAGCATGGATTCAGAGGATCTAAATTAAAAAATCAAGAAACCGCTCACCATGGATGCAGAGGATCACCAAGAAACCGCAGGATTTGAGGAATTTCTCCTCCAGAAAAATGCTCCCAGTGGCCATATTGGCAGGCCCTGTTTCTCTAATTTAAAAAACCATACAACTCTGAACATCAAGTTACCGGAATTAAATTTCTAAAATCAATTCGATTCCTTCACCTAATTTTATTTGCAGCCCACAACCCATAATCAGAGTGATCTATACAAAGAGTTTAAAAATAAATTTACCAGAATGCCTCATTTGCCTCATTTACCTGTGATCATATGCCCCAGTTAATTGTGATCCCTGGGCAGGGTTCGGATGCCTCATTTAACTCTCATCCCTAGGCAAAGTTGCGTTGATTCAGTAATTGATTAACTGTCATCCCTGGGCCTCTACCTCCATGAGAACACAAGCACGCCTCTGCCTCTGCCTCCATGAGAACGCAAGCACGCCTCTGCCTCCAGCTCTCAGAGAATACAACCACACCACACAGATAGACACGCCAAAAGCATGCCTCTGCTTCCAGCTCTCAGAGAATACAACCACACTACACAGATAGACACACCAAACAGATGACAGAAACACACACAACACATGGGGCTCCAAACATATAGAAACTCTGAGTGGGGGAGGAGGAGGAGCACAATAATACCAATCCAATGCCAATATGAATCCAAAAATTAAATTGAATTAAAGCTATCAAGAACTTTAACTGTTGAGATAAGCAGCACCCTTCATCTCTCGCACTTTGGTATCATAGAGCCAATTTTACTAAGAGCGAAGGGTTGGGATTGCAACGCTGCTTATCTCGTAGATGTTGATGCCAATTCTATTTGCAACGGACGGCTCGAATTATCTCTTACAAAGATGCTCCAGCTTTTTTCACAGCAAAAGCACAATCCCTGTCATCTCAGCATAATAAAAGCACAATCCATGTCATCCCAACAAAAATAGTAATAAAAACATAATCTATTTAAGAAATAGTAATAAAAACATAATCCCTGTAATTAAAGCAAAAATAGTAATAAAAGCACAATCCATGCGATCAAATAATCCGATAACTTTTTTTTTTTTTAAATAGAGGCATGTAGATATAGAAGAAGGGTCAAAACCCTTTTTCTTGTCATCACAATGATATTTTCATGTCTTAATTTAGGAATTAAATAATGAACTTAATTAAAATAATTAGAGATCATTTTGACCCACCCTTAGTTTTTTCCTTTGATAAGCACTATGAGTTATCTTATGTCTATTTCTCCTCTAATAAGTAGCACTATGTGTTGCCTCTTAGACGCTGCTATCACAAACTGCCAATTCTGAAGGGAGGGTTGGGATTGCAAGATGTGGAAGGATGTCCCACTCAATGGAGGATCAAAGTAAGATATCCAAGACTTCAACCTTCTAGATTCCAAGTCAAACCCTCCTTCTACACAAAAGAAATCATGAATAGCAAGAGACCAACAACAAATATTAAACAAGAGATATGTTACGACAGAAATTCCAAAAACCCTTCTTCAATTTTAGACTTGAACCCTCCTTCTACGAATTTTCAAAACAAATCAAGCAAATTGTATGTGTCCAAATGAGCTCATATCATGCTATATTTATATTGTCTAGAGGGTTTGAATAGGCATTCCTTTTGGGGTAGGGCTGACTTGACATCTAGAGGCATTTTTGACCCAACATTACATATTTTCTCTTTTTCTTTACAAGAAGTCCAATTAGGATTTTGATTCAACAAATCCTATAAGCGTGATCAACATTCTTAACTACTAAAAAATAATAATAGTAATTATTTTTCTTCTTTTTTCTTGTACATAAAATATACAATGACATAAATATATGGATCATTATGAATACCAAACCTAGTTACATTTTCCAACAATACCTCTTAACTAGGGAGGTATTCATTATCACATAAGAGGCATACACATGGACACCATCATAGCCTCTCAAAACACATGCCCTATTCGAATTTTCACAAGGTATTTCCTTCCAAAACTATTTTTATCTTTGATTCCCAATCCTTAAAAAATATCAGTCCTCATCGACCAATCTTACCTTGGATATGTTGTCAGATCCTCAAAGAGTTTTATTCCATGGGACTACTTCCTACCCTGGATTCCCAATCCTCCAGGAGTAATGATTACTAGATTCTTATCCAATATTCCATTCTACCTCCCAATGCCATAAAATAGACATGTGGCGATTAATCATGGCCTAGTGCATGACACATATGAAGAATATGGTGTCCATCATCACTCTCTTTCAACTAGGGAGGAGATCCTTACTCCTCAAAAAATGGAGGAGATTTATTTCTCCCTCTCAATCAAGGAGACATCATCACCATCCTTAGCTGGTCGCATACATCATTACTGGGATTCGACCTTCCGAGATGTCAAATAATTTACAGAGCTAAATTATTTCACATTTCATCTTCATGATAGGGTTTCTTGGCTCTTAATAGCATCACATCATATCAAAATTCAACCTTTCAAGATCTCGGCAATTATTATTAAAATGTTCATCTATCATCTTCAAGGAGCCGAGCTTCCCCACAGCTTCTAACACATGTATTCTTCCTTCATAACAACGTTATTCCTCATATTCTTCAAAAATTCATATCAACTTTCCAATATCAATTTTTCTCTCATGCTTATCCAAGTCATCAATAGTGCTATCCATTCAATCTATGTGTTCCATGGTCAAACCACGTAGTTTAGATCCAAGAAATTATTTCTTTCCATCCTTTGCATATACTATTGCAATATGCTTTTTCGGGGACCCAAATCACATCTGAAATAAATCATCAGTATCAGCTTTTCCAAATCATAATGGCCTCAAGTTAAGGTGTCAAATTTTGCTACTTTCTCCCTCTGAGGTCAATAATCCTTTGCACAGTCTACCTCATACTACAAAAGATTTCAACTTTACACTCTTTAGCTTTCGATCATCAATTCGAACTAATAAGGAGGCTTGAATATCGTAATCATTGGGACCTTTATAGCTCGATCTTTCCTTCTTGTTGCTTCCCATCCGATAGCCTTCTCGATACATACATCAAACTACTCCTTCCTTCATAGTCTTCATGCTAAGCCACATTCCTTCAAGTATTTCATCTACTTATTCAAGCTTTACATAGAACTTAGCCTTGACATGTAACTTTGAATAAAAGACTTATGAAAGAAAAAGGAGACAAAATATAAATACAATAGCATTAATAATAATCAAGGTGTCAAATACTTATCTCTGGAGAAAGGTTGACTCCATCTTACTCTTGGACCCCTTTTTATCAAAGCTAGTTTTTCACATCATCATGATATAATATCTGCCAATATCTAGGTTCCTTTTCCTTTCAAAGCGGAAATTAGTTAGGGTTTCTATTTCTAGGGTTTATTCTTTCATTCCATACTTTTCTAGGGTTTACAAACCCTAGATACCAAGACTTGCCACTTACAAAGTATAAAGTTGTACAACCACACAAAATAGTTAGATGCAAAACCCTATATTTTGAAGGTATTCAAGGCCTTGTTAGAAATAACATATTTTATATAAACCCTACGTTGATCAGAGTCATTAAGACTTGTCATTTTCAAAATTATATAAGCATGTTTCAAAACCCTAACAATTGACATGGTTTTTATCTTTATTGTCTCTAATTTATGTAGATTGTTTCTATGATCATTATCATGACCTATAAAATTATATAGGTCATAGAAAATTATAAGTACCTCCTTTGATTTTATCTTTCCTCTTTTGCAGAGACCTGGTTGTGTTCCTTGAATTGACATTTATCAGCATCATTTATTTAGGTCGACTTCATTGATGAAGTAAGTTGTTTGGAACGGGTTCCCCTAGAGCCAATTTTGGGGTCAAAAGCCCATGATTTGGGAAAGAAAGGCCAAATTTTGTATGAAAGAATGTAACAATTTTCATTTTGTTGTTTCTGAGCACGAAGATGTAAAGAGTTGTTAACGGTTTTCGCCCTTCTTTTGTGCAAGTCCTGTCAGCTTTGGAGATCTACCCATTCTTCGCGGACCATGGGATTGTATAAAAAGAAGTCCTAGAAGAGTCTCTTAGTAGTTCATTTCAGTAGATCATGAATGAGTCATTAATGTAATGGGTCTATGAGAGCTAAGAGTGAAGAGTCTTAGCATAGGAAGAGGCTCTGCAGCTGAGTGCATAGAGGCCTAGGGTAGAAGTTCGCAGTTGAGTGCGTAGACCCCTGTAGCTGTGTGTGCAGGGAAGTTAAAGTCTATGTTGGAAATATGAACCATCAATAAAGAGAATTATTCTGGAGATATTTGTGTATGAGTTATTTTACTTCTATTACAAATGTTGCAATTATGTTATGTTGAATATTGGGTTTATGATTTAATGTTATATTGATGGGCGAATCTATGTTACTTTGTCATATGAACTCAAGTAAGAATATCTATTTACGTAAAAATAATCATAATGCATGTTGAAGTTAGCAAATAGTTAAGCTAGTCGAGTAGACATAGAAGTAAGGATAATTATAGAGGTGCGTAAGCATATGACTTGGCTATTTAAGGTCCAGGAAGGACAATCAGAGACTTTCGCAAAGGCTTCAAGGACAAGTAAGAGAAGTACATTGATAAGCCCTAAAGGGCTTATAGGTCTGCGCGAAGGAAGGGTTAGGGTATAAAAACAACATCACAACCATCTTAGGATGTGGAAACTTTGTTCCTACATCCCCCCATACTGCTTTGGGTGAGACTTTAGTCCACGCTCCGTAGATTGATACAGAAAGGGCCAGTAGTGTAGGGATTTGCTTGGCTACTTAAAGGTGAACCTGGGTCAAGGCCCATCAAGCCAACAAATGATTCTCTTGCTAGGACTAGGATCTGCATAATGAGATGTATGATGTCACATCATTGGAATCCAACTAAGAAAGAGATCGAAGACTGGTCGGATAGAAATATCCACAAATTCACAGCACAAGAAAACAAGAATCTGCGATTGACGAAAGAACAGTGGTTGGACAGATACCTGTACACAAAAATACATGAGAAATTCTTCTATTACTTCCTGAACAAGTTCTACGAGTGGATCGCGAAATTGGTAGACGACCAACAAAGGTGGAGGCTTGATTTTCCAATAGTCCAGGCCCCAGAGTTAGTGCAGAGATTAGAAACCTCTGAAGATAAGATCGTGCGCATTATCGATCGTTGGCTCGATCGTATCATAGGAGGGTTCATGACAAAGTTCGCAGCCCCTTGAAAAAGCGGCATAGTTAAGTATTTAAAATCGATAAATACTTGGATTAAGATGCTCTTGTGTGAAAAACAAGTTATGCAGCTATCTTTATGTTTGGGGCTACACGAAGTGGAAGAAAATTCAGGAACAAGGCGAGAACAGACACTGAATATAGCCCGCTAATTGAACCCGCTTTGAGTGATGAGGAGGAAGCAACAAAAGCATCTTCGTAGAGCATTGTTCAATTGATAAAGCAACAATCCCCACTAATACCTCATCCACACACACTGCCTCCATCTTCACCTCTGCCACATACGCCTTCTCCTACACCAGTGCTAGCTCCACCACCGTTCAATATGGAGAACTTCGTAAATATACCTGTGTTTAAGGGCACTGGAAATGAAGATCCGGACGAGTTTTGGTTCCTCGCGAAGGCTATATGGGAAGCTCAGGGTATCATGGACGATCAAATAAAGAAAGCAACACTGGTTAGTGATTTGTAGGACTACCCACTAATGTGGTAAATTAAGTATTGCACTAATAACCCAATGTTTGTGTTGGCAGATATCCAAACTATGTTGAATAAGGAATTCAATAGACCTAAGTCTGAAGCAAAATCAATTGTGGGATTCAAAGAGATCATGATGAAGCCTGGTGAGACACCCTGGGATTTGGATCAGAGATTGAAGTGTATGATCCACAAGGCTAACATGAATCTAACTGATGGGTAGCACTGCAAATGGCTTGTGGCTTCACTCTTGCCTCACCTAAGGGTTGCGCTATCGCAACAAAAGATTGGGACCCAAGAAGAAGCCTTGGAGATTGCAATGAGACTGCATGAAACACCAATGCAAGATCTGAACCTGGGGTTCAATAGATCCATACGCAGTTACAGTACCTTTGCTTAGAATTACAGAGTCTAAAGAATGATAAGATAGTTTGGACAGAGGTGCGTGAAGAATTTGGTGCCTGAAATGTAAAGTTCAGGGGCATGACAAAGATCACTTCCCAATCTTCACAAATTATGTTGCAGCAGGAGGACCAATGCCTCTGATGCTAGAAACTCAACAGATCTTCTACAACTTCTGTCAATCAGTGGGTCATGATGAGCACAATTATCGTAGTTATGAATTAATGATGGATAGAACACCTACATACAGGGTACAGGAAGAAATGTGGCCTCCGGACCAAGGCACTGGAGGAGCACAAGGCAAGTATCAGGGGTGCCGATGAGGCTGAGATGGAGGACCTAGTAGAGTTCGAGGGCAGGTTATTTGTTACAATTGTGGAGGACCAGGACACTACGTGCAAGACTTCTTGAATCTGACACGTCTGTCATGTTGTTATTGTACTCATTTTGACCATGCAATAGAGGATTATCATATATTGTTGGCTAAGATATGCGAGAAAGGGGCGCAGCCTCAGCAGCCAACTGAGAACCTACAGATGATGAGGGATGAGCCTTTCGAGGAAGATCCTAAGGTAAATATTGTGATGTGGAGTGGGACAATGATTGGTGAAGATAAGGGGAAGCGACTTGAAGAAGGTGAATGGGTCCACAAAGCACCAGAGAAGGAGACTATGTTTGATCTAGAATGTGAGAAAGAAACATTTATGGAAGTGAAGAAAAGCTTCGTCGAGGCCTCTACCTCAGGGAGTGAGGGGAAGCCAACTGAAGAAATGGTCCCATCTATGATTAAAATGTTTTTGGAGACTTGCATGAAATTGTTGCGCAATAGCAAGGCTATGAATCATGATTTCACGGTGTCTCATGGTCGCACATGCATGAATTAGACCCCTAGGATCGATTCATAAAAATAAAGTTTCAAATGCACCTTTAAATATACATGTTATTAATATATCATGAGAAAAATAATATGATGTTACCAGATAAACTTTCCAATCAAGAAGCTCCAAGATAAGAAAAGACAATCCATACATCAAAATTCATCCATGCTACAAAATTTCATCCACCAAGAAGGAATAACGAAAATCTGAAGAGAAATACAAGTCCAAACCAAGTGATGATGAGAAATGAACTCTCATCATTTGTATTTATACACTCCTAATGAGTTCGATTTAACTACTTGAGGCTACATTAGTCCCTAAAATAAAAATAATGTGAAAATAACTTAATTTTGGTGACAACCGCACCAAAATAGCTCATAAACAAAATAACAAGCCTCTAAAGAGGTCGAATGATTAATAGTACACATCATTGGGCTCTCTAAGAGTCCTTATGAAGTCCAAAAGCACAATAATGATGAATAGGCATTCCAAAAGTAATGGAAAAGGGGTTGGCCCCTTGTTCTCCACATAATAAAGTTGTGGTGCTTCCAATGGGTGTGATGGCACACAAGTGACCTCAGGGGTCTCCAAGTAAGTCGAAGATGTTTGAAGACGATTTGTAAGGCCTGAAATGATGATGTAAGTGATGCCACATTATTATATAAGTCCTGGTTCATTTTCCTAGTGCATGGTACAACTATGGGGTTGAATGGGAAAAGGTGAACTAGGTGCATCTTCCTCATCAAATAGGTGAATCTCAAGCAATATTTTAACATCTCTAGGGATCCATGGAGTATTTTCTATTGTTGTGGAGGCCCATGGATCTCAACACACGCCCTACATGTGCCAATGTAGCCGTCTAGAGGGTTAGGACCCCATATAGGGGGACCAAACCCAAAATGGAGAACATTTACATTCCTCAATAACATACAATGCATCCCCTAGCCTTCCAGTACAACAAGTCATCAAAGGAAATCGAGTTAAAGATCTTACAAACCATGGAAAATAGGTGGGGAATTCATAATGGCATGCCCTCCGATGGTGGGCTTTGGCATGTGATAAATATGAAAAATACACTGAGTTACTCTACTGTCGGACTTGTAAAAATTAAGAAACGAAAGACTTGTCACCATGATGAGACCAGGTTTCTCCTTCCTAGGATTCGTAAAACTTACTTGGATGGATTTATTCAAAGAATGAACTTATATGAAAAGTATATGCTATTCCCTTCAATCTTGTGATTAAAAATAATTGGGGTACTCACAAGAAATAGTGGGGAAAAGCTAAAAGTGAAACATCTCTTGTATAGGCAGCATGTCGCTCATTAAAATGACACTCATATTTTTCTTGTGTCGAGTTTGGGATATCCTCACTCAGTTACTTGTACTTCTGGGTTTGGGTGATCAATTTTGCCTCTCATCTGAATATTCCACTTCGTTGTCATGACCCTTAGTCCTATGTCGAGCCAAATGTTGCCACACTCCGAAGCCTTGTCGCCAATATGTTCAAGTGAAGTCCTATCTACATTTTCCTACCTATGCATTCTGAGCTTTTGCCATAGTCTTGGATCATACTCGTTTATTCCACTTTATTCCTTGTTTCATGTCGATGATGAGGGAATCATTACGACCCTCCTTGGATAAGTCATTTCCTATCGAATTCAACTCGTTATCGAGGGAGATGACTTAGGAACTCCCTTTCAGTACCTTACAGCTTGCGTGCCTTAATGGAAAGTTCTTCAAATTCAATGAAAGTTTTTCGTCATTGGCCTTCAAGCGGATGATTCCACAAGTGTTTAGCTTTAGTTTCATTTTTCACATTCACGGATTTTACTGTCGTACCTTGACAGCCATTTCCATTATTGGTGGATTCTCTCGTGCCTGTTAATGGTTCACATCATTGGTCGATAATCAGGTCGTTTCCTAGCGTGTTCGACTTTTATGCATTCATTCGAATGTTAGAATCTGTAATTTGATTGGGTTGGGATGGAGCACAAGACCATGAATTTTGTCTGATATGACTCAAGGTGCGTGGAGTTATGTATTATTCATGATTGTTTACATGTTTCCTCTATACAGATGACTGTGATGATACTATGGGATCTTATATCTTTGTTGATGATGATCCTTCTATATTGGGTGGTTGCACCCATACTGTGGATCTTTTCATATTTCTATCCGGATGGCTATCCGCATACAACAGATCTTTTCACATGGTTATTTCTATCCAGATGTTTGCATCCATACTGTGGATTCATTTTTTGATATATATGATAGAGGTATCATATATGTACATGTATATGCGTCCTTGATTTCTAGGTCTCTTAATTGTGTTTTTTCTAGTCCTTGCACTAACTCGTAAAACATCTCAGCCACCACTCCCTATTTCGCCTTCATGTTTTAGGGGGCATCTATTACACAATATTTTTTCACACCTCTTGCACTTCTCTATGTCATACCCTAGAGTGCCAAAAAATTGACAGCTACATAGTGTAGCCATCTTGATATGCAGTCCAGATCCTCCCTGATGAACTAATGAAAATTTTCCTTGAGCCTTTTCTAAGAAAAATGAGCTCAAGAGTCAAAACCCTAATTTCTGGGTTAGTGCGACTATGACACTGCCCTCTCATGTTGATGGCAGGTTGCACCATATGAGGCTCGCGCTACCACCACAAATTTTGCTTGGATACTTGCACTAAACCCTAAAAGTCAAGCTTTCCCAAAGTGGAGGAGAAGCTTCGTGTCTAGAGGCTTTCAAAACAATAAACTCTCCCAATATTCCCCTTTGATCATATCCCTATTATCTCCCTCCTTTAGATGAGGACCTTCCCCTATCCTTGGTGAGATTCTAACTCCCTCTCTCCACCTATAAATTCATCCCCCTCCATTCCCAAATGGTTGGTCTCTAATTATATGCACCCTTATGTTGAGATAATGCTTACAAGATTTTCATTTTGGCTTGGAGGTGGGGTGCTTGGAGAGCTTGAGCTTGGACTTGGAAATTCACTCAACGAGCACTACAGTGCATATATGATTGTTGGAGGTTGATTTATTTAGAGTGATTTCATTTGGACATTGATTTCCTTGGAGTTGATTTACCTGGGCCAAAGCCATTCTGAGAGAGTCGAGTTGCATGTTCCAAATTATATTTCTCCATGTATCTCTGTTGGTAAAAAAACCCAAATTTGTTGGATAATTAAATGATGAAGTTATGGGTTCATTAGCTTTTGCAACATATGATTTATGCTTCTGGTGTATTTCCACTGCATATTTTTAATTCTAAAAGTTAAAGATACCAATGATTTTACTTTTGGTGATTCAATTATTATTCAAGTAAATAAATAATAAACTAAGGATAAATTGAATTATCATGAAAAAATAAATCGCCTAGTATAAAAAATCTAACCTATCTCAAATATGAAGATCTATAATGTTAAATTTATATACTTATAAAAGATTTTAAAATTACATTATATAAATTTTAACAAAAAATATTTTTAAATATAATCAAAATATAGATTAAAATCATGATATGGCGATATATAATATAATTTATTGCTTCAAATCGAGAATTTCCCTTTCAAAAAACTGATGTTAAGTTAAATGTGGGGTGTTTGCAGGCAAATCAAGGCAAGAAAATGGTGATTTAGTGGAAATAACATGAGCATGAAAGAATAGACCAAATGGCCTTGGAGGATCCAAACTGTCTTGACGCATTGAGGAATTATGGGCTCCTTGAAATATTGATGGCACTTGTAATATCACATAGAATGGAGATGGGTGGAGTACATGTGATATGAATGTCTTGCAGAGTTTTCATCATTGAAAGTAGTTGTGTGCAGCAAGATGCAACAACCACATATTTTGCTTTAGCTGTAGATAAAGCAATTGAACTTTGTTTCTTGCTGAACGAAGACACTAAGCTGGAACCCATATAGAATGCACCACCTCTAGTGCTTTTTCTATCATCAACACTTCCTATCCAATCTGCATCTGTATATGCATGAAGAGTGAGATCTGCATCTATAGGATACCATAGTCCAAAGTCCTAAGTTCCTTGAAGATATTTGAAAATTCCTTCGATTTCCTGAACGTGTGATTCCTTTGGATTTTCTTGGTATCTTCCAACAATTCCTATTGCATGCATAATGTCAGGTCGGGTACCTATTCGATAAAGCAGACTGCTAATCATGGATCTGTTGTATTGCTGTTGATTCATCATTTGAGTTGAGATTGCATCTTGTTACCATTAGAGTACATATAGGTTTAGAATCTTCCATTCCGTACTTTTTCAATATCTTCTTGAGATATTTGGTTTGTGACAGAAAAATACCATCTTTAGTTTGCTGAATTTGTAGATGAGGAAAATAGGTAAGTTCACTAAGCAAGGACATTTCAAATTCTTGATGCATTATTGAAGAAAAACTCTAACTCATGGATTCTTCTTTGCTACCAAAAATGATATCATCAACATAAAGAATAATAATTAGCAACTTATCATTTTCAATCTTTGTATATAAATTTCTATCTACAAACCTTTTGTAAAACCTTGTTGGTGTAGATATTTGTCAAGGTGGTAATACCAAGCCCTTGGAGCCTATTTCAGACCATAGAGAGCCTTTTTGAGTCTACATACAAGTTTTGCATCATTTCCAAGAATGAATAGTTCTGTCTATTCAATATAAACTTCTTCTAAATCTCCATCAAGGAAGGCTGATTTTACATCCATTTGGTACACTTTGAATTTCCAAAAACTAGAAAGAGAAAGAAAGATTCTTATGGCTTCAAGTCTGGCAATAGGTGCAAAAGTTCCTTCAAAATATATACCTTCTTGTTGAGCATACCCTTTACAAACAATTATGGCCTTGTTTCTAATGACATCTCCATTTTCATTTAGCTTTTTCTTGAATATCCATTTAGTTCCTATAACATTTTTATCATGAGGTCTAGGAACTAATTCCCAAGTGTAATTTTTTTCAATTTGCTCAAGTTCTTCATCCATGGCCTTGACCCAACATTCATCTTTGCATGCTTCATTTACATTTTGAGGTTCAATGGAGGATAGTAATGCTAGATAGCTTGAGGTCCCCATAATAGTTCTTCTTGTTTGTACACTAGCCTCCTTTTCCCCTAAAATTTAAGTTTCTGGATGATTTCATTGAACATACCTAGATAGAGTCTTGTCTTCTACCATTATATCTTCTTTTGGTGCTCCATTGGTTTCTTCTTCAATATAATTTTGATTTGATGTGGAAAAGTAATCCCCATTTTCCTCATTGTCATAATCTTCTGTTGATTTTATTTGTTTTAGATTTCTACATGCTTCATAAACTACAACATCAATGCTTTCAACAATTTTCCTAAGTATTTTACTATAACATTTATATCTTTACTTATGGAAGAATAACCAAGAAGAATACCTTCATCTGTTCTGGGTTCAAACTTACCAAGTTTTTCATCAATTCTTTAGATAAAAAAATTTCTTCCAAAAACTTTAAAGTATTTTACAGTAGGAGTCTTACCATACCAAAGTTCAGGTGGAGTTTGAGTGCTATTTACCCGAACATTTGCTTTGTTGAAAATAGTCACGACAACGAATGTAGCTTCACCCCAGAAGGTTGCAGGAGTTCCACATTCATCTAGCATGGCTCGAGCCATTTTTTGAACTGTTCTATTCATCCTTTCTACTACACCATTTCACTGTGGTGTTCTCGCAGAGGAGAATTCCCTTTTTATTCCATGTTGTTCACAAAAGTCAAAGAATTCATTCGATATAAATTCCCCTCCTTGATTAGATCTGAGGCATTTGATTTTTTGATCTGATTCAATATGAAGCAAAGCTTTGAAGGCTTGGAACTTTTCAAATGCTTCATATTTATGCTTTAGAATACTTATCCAACACATTCTAGAAAAATCATCAATGAACAAAATAATGTATTCTTCTCCACGAGGTGACTTTTTCCTTGTTGGTCCACATAAATCAGTATGGATAAGTTCAAGAGGCTTAATAGCTGACCCTTCTTTTTCCATGAAGTGAACTCTGGTTTGCTTACTGCTTTGACATGGTTTGCATATTGAATTTTCTGGGATTCTGATATTTGGAAGATCACGAAAAACCTTGAGTCTGCATGCTTTTCTTACTTGAGAAAAGTTCAGATGCCCCAATCTTCTATGCCATAGCCAGCTTTCATTATTTTTGCTTACATAGCACTGTTCTTGTCCTCCTTTGAGTATGTTTAAGTTGTTTGGAGTTCTTTTACCTTTGATCACAGTCTCTCCTGTATCAAGCTCATGAACAACACATCCATTTGATCGAAACACCACTTCATTTCCTTGATCACACATTTGACTAACACTCAATAGGTTATGCTTTAAACCATCTACATACTTAACATTTCCATGTTTAACCTTTTCTTTCAAGAAAACAAAACCTTTACCTTTTATGATAGCTGGAATGACATTTCCAAACGAGACATTCTTTTATTTTTCTAAGGCATTATATGAGTGAAGTTTCTCTTTGTCACTTGTCATGTGTTTGGAGCATCCACTGTCGATGTACCATTGATTTTCTTGTCCTTCTGCATACAAGGCTATACCACATCTTTCTGTTTGAGATTATTTCCTTATCCATATCTTGGGATTTAATGGTGTTTGCTTCTCTCATTCTCCAGCTTCTACTGGAAGGGAGCTACAACCCCGTAGCTCTTATATTAGCCAATATGTTTACTAGTACGTAGGCATTAGCCTACACAAAATCTCCACTCTTCCACCATGGACCACGTTTCATGAATGTTCAGACTGGATGCTCGTGGCACATATCAAAACATATGAAGACTTTGATTCATCAATAGCCCATCAGAAATTTAGAAACTCAAACTTCATCAACCAACATGCAATTAATCTGAAACAATCATATCACTATCATCAGAACACTGTGTTGAACCCAGAAACCTACATCAACATTCAGAACCAATTGAAACCTCAAAAATTCATGTGTCAGACTATATACACTACTTCAATGAAGAAAACCTACATGTATATGCTACTTCCTTCAATCCAACCAACGTATACCTCTAAAGATTCTGAATCATAAAATATCTAAATCACAAACTGTATCAACCAATAGTATACTAAACATCTATTGTCAACTTACAAAACTTTACACAGGCAGGAAACATAAAACACTTCTTCTTACTTATACAATCAATCAAATATCAACCTCCTTATGCATTTAGATTTACATTCAGATCTCAGAAGACTTCATTGATAGACAACAGTAAAATAGCAACAGCAATAAATCAGCAATACTGATCTGATAGATCATTCATCTCTGAACATCAAGCCTTTCTTTTGTATACGCTACTTGAAAGAACGGAACCTGCGTGTATACGCTCTTTTGCTAAGATGAAACTGTGTACAGATATACAAATATTGACATAGAACTTTGCTGCAATTCCAGACTTTAGACAAACCCAGATCATGAGAGATAATGAATAAAACAGACTCAAAACATCAGATCTTGCCTCAACCAATATCAGACCATTCAAGAATAAGTCATTTCAAGTCTCATGATCCTGATCCAATATTGAACTCAAGGTGCACATAAATATTTCAGATCTAGTCCCAAACATAACCCTGCAACATAAAATATACTTCAGATAGAAGTATTACTTAGAATCTTATTCACTTGCACATTTGGCCTTATGATCCTCTCTTCTTTATATATTTTTTGGCCTTTCTCAATACCATGGACCGAATCCACTTAGGACCAATACCTTAGATCAAATACCATGGACCGAATACCTTAGACTAAATATCTAGGGTCAATATCACAGTCCAAAGATACCTTGGACCAAATACCTCGGACCAAAACCTTGGTTTTCAACATGTACACACTTTGCCTTCTGTGGGAGTGCGTGTGTAAATTATACGTTATTCTATTCTGCATACCTACGTGTATATGCTGCTTGGACTAAGTGAACCTACATGTATCTCTTCAACTGCTCTTTCATCATCTTCTTCCTTCAACTTCTTTATTCTGATCAATAGACCCTAGTTCCATCTTCCTGATCCTCTGTACCATTGCCCTGTAACCTTTGAATATACCTGTTGTACTGTGAGTTGCCTTTTACCAAAACTGAATTGACCTGTGAGTGAGTTGCCATCAAGGACAACACTTGTATCATAATGTCAACAAGATCCACTTAGCCCAGAAACTGCGCAGAAGTCATCGAGAGGATTGTTGTCTATTTCATGTGCTTTTGAGTTCACTGGTTCCCTCAAGGACTGAGAAATCTTACTTTATATCCATGGGAAATCTTTTCCTAAAAAAGGAAAAAGAGAAAAAGCAAAAACAAAAAAGTAAAAATTAAAAAAAAAAACAAAAAGAATCCTTAGATTTTAAGGATCTATTTTTAGTGGTTGGGGGTTACAAGCAAAAGTCATTTTAGAAACCTCTCACCGTCGCTTTTTCCTAGATTTGTGGCATGCGCGTCATAAGCCTTGATCTTTTCAAAACTATTTGTTCGATGCTTCAGAGCTGATTCCTCACTTCGATTTTGGATCTCTCGCATTGCCATCACATTTAGGAACCTTCGGCACACTCAGCTCAACGTTTTTTGGGTAAGTCCACTTTTCATGTCTTTTTCTTCTTCTTTTTTTTCTGTCACTTTTTGTATTTCGAGTTGCGTGAGTGTTATTTCCTTGGTTTTGTTGAATGCTTGCTATGATTCTAATTCATGTTAGCGTTTAGAAACACCATTTCAAGTTTTCCATTGCATCTCCTTGTTGTTGCATGTGTGACACTTTCTACACTAATGGTCATTATTGCGGTGACTCACTTCACACACTTCATTGTTTTTCTCATTTTACTGAATCCTGCACTGCCTGATTGCATGCATATTCATTAACTAATGTCTACACGCAGTTTCACACATGCATTCAGTCTTTACTATTTTCAGTCGTCTGTCGATGGGTATGAGCTGCATTGGCCTCAACCCTTCCTTTACCAGCTTGCATTACACATTTCTGGGATGGAGGCTCCTAGCAATTGTATTGAGCCAACCTCACTCTGGCCTCAAAATATTTCTCTGCACAATTATGATAGATAGTTTCACATTGGCACTCAAAATTGCGGAATGCAGTTATATTGGGTTGCAATCATGCTGACTGGTACTACACATTGCATAGTTTCAGTCCTCAATAGGTCAATCTGGACTATGCTTTGCACATTTTCAGTAGTCTGTCAACCCACCAACAGTCCAGACTGTGTTCTGTGTAGTTCTTGCAGTCAGTTTCCGAGCCTCCCGATGAAAATTGTGCAAATCTTCTAGTCAGTCATCCAGGTATGTTGCATTCGGTTTTTAGCTGACAATTTTCTTGCCATGAGTGTTGCTCTATCTCTAGGTATCACCCGTGTTCATCAGTCTCTTAGCAATACAAGTCAAATGGCTTCTAAGAGAGTAGGGTTAAAGGACACCATTGAGAGCACAACTAAATATGTAGTCAAGAAAACATCTATGAGCTTATCCATCTACGAAGACACTGAGTTGTTTATAGAAAAGGAGGTCAAAATGAAATGGAAGGACATCAACGACATCTTTTTAGGCACCTTTGAGGAGAATCTGGAGGGCCGTAGAGTCAATGTCAACATACACAAGTTCACTTGTACCGAGTTGCATGCAGGTATCCCACATTTCCATGCGTAGACATGATCCAATGGATTATCTCTCATACTGATCCAGAGACAATGGTGTTGAGCAATGCCAGTGGAACAAAACTTTCTACCTTCAGGGTACATTAATTTCAAGAGATGTATCACTTGCTGCAGCTAGTGGTAACAATGGATGCACCCTTCACCAGGCCCAATAAAAATGAAAACTCAAGGGACATCTTGAAGATCTGGGTGAAATATCCATATAATGTCAGGAAAACACCCAACCAAGTTTACAAGCCAAGGGTAGTACTAAAGGCCTATCAGATCTTGGTCATCTTTGCATGCCACTTATACAGCCAAGAGAGTACAGAAACCTTCCCATAGAGTTGGGTGATTGTGTTGGATCAACTAGAAAATGAAGGAAGACCTTTCAATTGGTTTGACATGTTGGCTCTCCAGCTAAAGGGACAAGTAACAGATGCCTGACATTCGCCCAAAGGTCAGCAAGAAATGATATTCATGTTTTCTTACACACTTGATGCAATATGTGTCCGTCAGCAGTTCCCCCACTTGGGTTAGGCATAAACACCTTCAGAAACCTTTGTGCACACCTTTTGTAGGGTGTTCTTTGAATGAAGCTTCCATGGAGTTATAATACAACTATTAGACCACTTTCTCACCCTAGCGTATACGATGATCTTTGAGTAGGACCTGCCTTGCATGTAGTAGGAAGCGATGGAGGCATTGATTGACATAACAGATTGGTATGCCTCACCCCTTGGCACCTTCATCCGAGAGTACAATGCGGAGACGGTTCCACATGTTTTACCGAAGTTATCCATGGATAAGTTGGTCATGCAAGAGGTTGCATACAACATCTCAACAGGGTTATCAACAAGACTACATAGGAAGAAGAAGGCACCTTGGCCCACTCTTCCTTTGTAGATCAGGTCGTATGAGATCCAAAATCTCAAGCATGCTAAGGCTGATATAGAGGAATTCAATAAATTCATCTTCGACACCAAAAGTTTCAATCCATATGACCCACATTGCATAGGAGAGGACCATTGTGTGAGAGTGTATCATCCTTGGATCCACAACATATGTCATTAGCCTAAGGAAGACCAATGGAGATACTGTTATAACTTCTCAAGGTTCAATGAAACGGTCAAAATGTTTGTAGAGTGGTTAACAATGTAGAAGAAAACAAAAACATGAACTGTAGCAGAGGGAAGCAGACCTGCGCTTGACAAAGGAAAGAGGAAGGTTTCCGATAGAGCAGAGGTGGAGCAAAGATAAAAGTTCAAAGTAGATCCACTTTTGTTAAGAGAATCTTTGGAGATTAAGGTGAAGAGGCGACAATGTGACAGAAGGATTACGTAAAGACAGAGGAAGAAGAAGAGGCTAGAGGAGGTAGAAAAGGAGTTGTAGGAGTTGAAGCAATAGTTAAGGGAAGAACATGAGCTGTGAAGAAGAGAGAAGGAAGTGGAGCAGGAATAGGAACAATAGGAGGTGAAACGTTCAAACGTTGATGAAACTGCACCCATAGAGGTTATTGATTCATTTGAATAGCTAGATCAGGACATTGAACCCATGCCTAAGAACTGAGAGGTCACCACACCAACTTCACTAGAATTGAAATTAGAGCAAGTCCCTAGTGATCAATGAGACACCGAAATCCTTGAGGATAATCCAAAAGTGGATGTGTACAACATATCCTTCGACAAGTCACAACATAGATTTGTGTAGTCATGTAGAGTTCCCACTCCCGATGTCCATGTATCTCCTACACAATTTGAAGAACGAGTGATTGTGTCTGATGTGTGCAAACATATAGTTGTATTGGCCAATGCTACCAAGGCATATGCCAAAGTCACTAGCTCAAGTGTTAGATTCTTGATAGATGAGAATGAGCGCATGGATAAGGAGCTACAAGTAGCCAAGCAGGGATAAGAGAAAGCTACAAAATCCACCAGAACATAATTGAACAAAGCGATACTTGATGAAGTATTATCTCTCGATATATTTATGCGGAAGTTGTACTTTAGGTTCGTCACCATGCATAAGTGAGTTGTCCATCTGAACAGTTGGAAGTAGCATTGTGCTAGGAGAGAATGCATCTTGACAGACATACACACTATTATCGATCACATGCAGATATGGACAATGAGGTACAAGGGAGCACCATTTCACTTGCTGAAGATGATGAAGCCAAAGGTAGTGGAGTTGAAGGCACACATCCAGAGTGAAATAGGGAAGTACAAGGAATTCCAACAACTCATCAGTAGCTTCAGGCTTCACATGCATGAGTGTCCAGGTACATGGATGTCATTTTGCACACGCATTCGATCCCATCCATTGGCACACTCACTAAGGGGAAAGAAAAGAACCAAGTCCAACTGGATCTGGACATGTACATTGATCAGTTGATGGGCATAGCCTACAACACATACTTATAGATGAGAATAGATGTTATGCACATGTATGTTGCTGGTCTGGTTTCACTCAAGACCATGATGCGCATGTTATCTAACGAGTTGGATAGAGGTGCCAAATCAGTGTACCTGGATGCAATGGAGGCAAGGGTTCATTTTCATAAGGATGTCACCACATAGTACATGGACATGATAACAGACTACCAAGCTTGGCATCAGTTTGCCACCATCGATCATCAAGAGGATGTCAAAGAGGTAGCTTTCCCACAATTGTCTGAGTCCCAGTGATGTCTTGTATGACTTAAATCAAGCCCATTTTATCTCATAGGGGTACATGTGTAAAATATATTGTAAGCATGTTGTAAAGTGAAAGACCAAGTGTCAATAGTAGAATGTAACAGTCATGTGTAAGTTAGGAGTCATGTGGGTAGTTGAAGAGTCACAAAGGGGAATGTCAAGGGTCACCCCACCATTTTATATTTATAGAACCTCATAATTCATTATACAGGGTTTTTGGGAGCTAAGCTTTCTATCAATATAACTTGGAGAAAGCTTGGAGTGTATTGTAATGATCCTTGGCTTCTCCATAATGCAAGGGTAGTACATCTCTTTGGAGGGGCAGGTAGCAGTGCCTGTAATGTTCCATTATCAGGCCTAGAGGTTGTCATAGTCGTATGTATGATTGGATCATTCACTCTTTTAATATAATAGAGCCAACATGTTTCATGCATATATTGTTATTGTTGTTTGGTTATCCTGATTACTCTAATGATGTATGTAGCTATAATTTACACATGTATGTATGGACTATTCCATATGTGTTTGTTTGAACCTTATCAAAGTGTGTTGTTGGTATAACCCATCACATTGGATCACTGACTATATTTCTTTCCATCTCGTGATGTATTTCAGCTTATGTGTTCCATTTCTATGTGTTAGAGCCATTCATGCACCTTCCTTACTAGAAGTTCACACCCTTACTTCCAACAAGGACATCTTACTTACCTCTACAAGCAACCACAGTCAAGGCGATACCATACTACCCACTGCTAGGACTTCTACTCCAAACGGTCCAAGGTCTAGTTGGGACATCTTACCTGGGAGATCCCCTGACATGTTGGTGGGTCTAGCACAGTCAACACTACTCTAGCCTACTCTAACCTAGCTGAGCCTAACGTAGCCTACTCTAGCCTAGCCTACTCTATCCTAGCTTACTCTTGCCTAGCCTACTCTTACCTATCCTAACCTAACCTAGCTTACTTTAGCCTTGCCTACTCTAGCCTAGCCTAGCTTAGACTACTCTAACCTAGCCCAACCTACTCTAGCCTAGCCTACTCTAACATAGCCTAGTCTAGCCTAGCCTACTCCAGCCCACCCTAACTTAGCCTAACCTACTCTAGCCTAGACTGACCTAGCCTAATGTAAACTAACCCTACTATAGTATAGCCTAGCCTACTTGAGACTGCTCTAGCCTAACCTAACCTAACCTACTGTAGCCTAGACTAACCTAACCTAACCTAAACTAACCTACCCTACTATATCATAGCCTAGCCTGCTCGAGCCTACTCTAGCCTAACCTAGCCTAACCTAAGGTAGCCTAACCCAACTTAGCTTAGCCTAGTCTAACCTAACCTAACCTAACGTAACCTAACCTATCCTAACCTAGACTAGCCTAACCTTGCCTAACCTAACCTGGCCTAGCCTAACCTAACCTAACCTAACCTAGCCTAATCTCACCTCACCTTGCGTAACCTACCCTTGTGTAACCTAGCCTAACTTAGCCTTGCCTAATCTATTATAGCCTAACCTATCGTAGCCTTGCCTAATCTAACCTACCCTATCTTACTGTTTCCTAGCCTAGCCTAGCTTACTCTAGCCTAGCCTACTCTAGCCTAACCGAGCCTAGACTACTCTAGCCTACACTAGCCTAACTTACTTTAACCTGGCCTACTCTATCCTAACCTACTCTAGCCTAGCCTAACCTAGCCTAATATAACCTACTCTAGCCTAGACTAACCTAGCCTGACCTAAACTAATCTACCCTATTGTAGCATAGCCTAACTTACCCTACTCTAGCCTAGCCTATTCTAAGCTAAGCTAACCCATGCTAACCTAACGAAACCTAACCTAACTTAGACTAGGATAACCTAACTTAAGTTAGCCTAACCTAACCTAGTGTAAGATAGTCTAGCCTGACCTAACCTAACCTATCCTAACCTAGACTAGCCTATCCTGACCTAGACTAGCCTAGCTTGACCTAACCTTGCCTAACCTAACCTAGCTCAGCGTAGCCTAGCCTAGCCTAACCTAACGTAACCTAGCCTAACTTAACCTAACTTTACCTAACATAGCCTTGCCTAACCTAGCCTAAGCTAAGCTAACCTATGCTAACCTAAACAAACCTAACCTAACTTAGACTAGGATAGCCTAACCTAACCTAGTGTAACATAGTCTAGCCTGACCTAACCTAACCTATCCTAACCTAGACTAACCTAGCTTGACCTAACCTTCCCTAACCTAACCTAGCCCAACCTGGCCTAGCCTAGCCTACCCTAAGCTAACCTAGCCTAACTTAACCTAACTTTGCCTAACATAGCCTTGCCTAATGTAGCCTTGCATAACCTAGCCTATCCTAACCTTGCCTATCCTACTCTAGCCTAACCTAGCCTAACCGAAGGTAGCCTAACCCAACCTAGCTTAGGCTAGTCTAACTTAACCTAACCTAATGTAATCTAACCTATCCTAAGCTAGTCTAGCCTAACCTTGCCTAACCTAACCTGGCCTAGCCTAACCTAACCTAACCTAACCTAGCCTAACCTCACCTCACCTTGCGTAACCTACCCTTGCTTAACCTAGCCTAACTTAGCCTTGCCTAATCTATTATAGCCTAACCTATCGTAGCCTCGCCTAATCTAACCTACCATATCTTACTGTTTCCTAGCCTAGCCTAGCTTACTCTAACCTAGCCTACTCTAGCCTAACTGAGCCTAGACTACTCTAGCCTACCTTGGCCTACACTAGCCTACATTAGCCTAACCTACTCTAACGTAGCCTAGCTTAACCTAGCCTACTCTACCCTAACCTACTCTAGCCTGACCTAACCTAACCTAATATAACCTACTCTAGCCTAGACTAACCTAGCCTGACCTAAACTAATCTACCTTATTGTAGCATAGCCTAACCTACTTGAGCCTACTCTAGCCTAACCTACCCTACTCTAGCCTGGCCTAGCCTAAGTTAAGCTAACTATGCTAACCTAACCATACCTAACCTAACTTAGACTAGGATAGCCTAACCTAAGTTAGCCTAACCTAACCTAGTGTAACATAGTCTAGCCTAACCTAACCTAACCTATCCTAACCTAGACTAACCTAGCCTGACCTAACCTTTCCTAACCTAACCTAGACTAGCCTAGCCTAGCCTAGCCTACCCTAACCTACCCTAACCTAACCTAGCCTAATTTAACCTAACTTTTCCTAACATAGCCTTGCCTAACCTAGCCTTGCATAGCCTAGCCTATCCTAACCTAGCCTACCTTAGCCTGATCTAACCTACTTTAGTCTACCTGAGCCTAGCCTACCCTACTCTAGACTACTCTAGCCTAACCTAACCTAGCCTAGCCTCATCTACCCTAGCCTAATCTAGCCTACTCTAGCCTACCCTACTCTAGTCTTTAGCCTGACCTACCCTACTCTAGCCTACCTTAACCTACTCTAGCCCAACATAAACTAGCCTTACCTACCCTAACCTATTCTAGCCTAAACTAGCCTTACCTACCCTAATCTACTCTAGCCTAAACTACTCTACCCTATCCTAGCCTACACTAACATAGCCTAACCTACTCTACCCTAGCCTAAACTAGCCTAGCCTCGCCAAACCTACTCTAGCCTAGTGTACTCTGGCCTAGCCTACTCTAGCCTAACCTAAGCTATTCTAACCTACCCTAACCTATCCTAAACTACTCTAGCCTAGCCTTACCTAGCCTAACCTACTCTAGCGTAGCCTAACCAACTGTAGCCGAGCCTAGCTTAACCAACTGTAGCCTAGCCTAGCCTAGACCCTCGCCTACTCTAGCCTATCCTAGCTTGACCTACTCTAGCCTAGCTTAACCTAGCCTAGCCTAGCCTAGCCTACTCTAGCCTACTCCAGCCTAGCCTAACCCACTCTAGCCTACTCTAGCCTACTCTAACCTAGCTGAGCCTAACCTAGCCTACTCTAGCATAGCCTAGCTTACTCTTTCCTAGTATAACCTAGCCTAGCCTACTCTAGCCTAGCCTAACCTAGACTACTCTACTCTAGCCAAGCCTAGCCTAGCCTACTCTACCCTAGATTACTCTTGCCTAGCCTACTCTTGCCTAGCCTAACCTAGCCTAGTTTACTCTAGCCTCACCCACTCTAGCCTACCCTAGCTTAGACTACTCTAACCTAGCCTACTCTAACATAGCCTAGTCTAGCGTAGCCTAGTCTAGCCCGCCCTATCCTAGACTAACCTAACCTAACCTAACCTACTCTAGCCTAAACTAACATAGCCTAACCTAGCCTACTCTAGCCTAAACTAACATAGCCTAACCTAAACTAACCTGCCCTATTGTAGCATAGCCTAGCCTACTCGAGACTACTCTAGCCTAACCTAACCTAACCTAAGCTACTCTAGCCTAGACTCACATAACCTAACCTAAATTAACCTACCATATTGTAGCATAACCTAGCTTACTTGAGCCTACTCTAGCCTAACCTAATGTAGTCTAACCTAACGTAGCCTAACCTAACATAGCCTAGCCTAGTCTAACCTAACCTAACCTAACATAGCCTAACCTATCCTAACCTAGACTAGCCTAACCTTGCCTAACCTAACCTTGCCTAACCTAGCCTAACATAACCTAACCTTGCCTAACCTAGCCTTCCCTAACCTAGCCTAACTTAGCCTTGCCTAGCCTACCCTAGCCTAACCTACCCTAGCCTAGCACAATCTAACCTACCCTAGCTTACTTTAGCCTAACTTAATCTAGCCTAACATACACTGGCATAACCAAGCCTAGACTACTCTAGCCTACCCTAGCCTACACTAGCCTAGCCTACTCTAACGTAGCCTAGCTTAGCCTAACCTACTCTAGGCTAACCTATTCTAGCTAGGCCTAAGCTAGCCTAACCTAACCTGCTCTAGCCTAGACTAACCTAGCCTAACCTAAACTAATCTACCCTATTATAGCATAGCCTAGACTACTTGAGCCTACTCTAGCCTAGCCTAAACTAGACTAGGCTAGCCTAACCTAAGTTAGCCTAACCTAACCCAGCCTAACCTAGTCTAGCCTAACCTAGTCTAGCCTAACCTAACCTAGCCTGACCCATCCTAACCTAGTCTAGCCTAACCTTGCTTAACCTAACCTAGCCCATCCTAGCTTAGCCTAGCCTAACCTAGCCTTGCCTAACCTAGCCTAACTTAGCTTTGGCTAACTTGGCCTAGCCTAACCTAGCCTAGCCCGACCTACCCTATCGTAGACTAATCTAACCTACCCTAGTCTACCCTAGCCTAGCCTACCCTACTTTAGACTACTCTAGCCTACCCTAACCTAGCCTAGCCTCCTCTAGCCTAACCTAGCCTAGCCTACTCTATCCTAACCTAATCTATCCTAGCCTTCTATAGCCTAGCCTAGCCTACTCTACTCAACCTAGCCTAGCCCAGCCAAACCTACTCTAGCCTAACCTAAGCTAGCCTAACCTACCCTAAACTACTCTAGCCTAGCCTAACCTAGCCTAGCCTACTCTACCCTAGCTTAGCCTACTCTAGCGTAGCCTAACCAACTAGCCTACCCTATCCCCTAGCCTACTCTAGCCTAGCCTAGCCTAGCCTAGCCTAAACCACTCTAGCCTACTGTACACTGGCATACTCTAACCTACTCTAACCTAGCCGAGCGTAGCCTAGCCTAGCCTACTCTTTCCTAGTTTAACCTAGCCTAGCTTACTCTAGCCTAGTCTACCCCAGCCTAGCCTAGCTTAGACTACTCTGGCCTACTCTAGCCTAGCCTAGCCTACTCTAGTGTGGCCTAACCTAGCCCAACCTACTCTAGCCTAGACTAACCTAGCTTAACCTAAACTAACCTACCCTATTGTAACCTACCCTAGCCTACCCTAGCCTACTCTATCCTACCCTAGCCTAGCTTAGCCTAACATAACCTAACCTAACCTAACCTAAGTTAGCCTAGCCTAACCTAGCTTAGCCTAACCTAAGCTAGCCTAGCCCAACTTAGCCTAACCTAACCTAACCTAACTTAATATGCCCTAACCTATCCTAACCTAACCTAACCTAGCCTGACCTATCCTTGCCTAGCCTATCCTACCCTATCCTAGTCTAGCTTACCTTAGTCTATTCTTTAGTAGCCTACGCTAAGTTACTCTATTCCACCTTAGTCTACTCTATATTAGCCTAGCCTAGCCTAGCCTAGCCTAGCCTAGCATAATCTAACCTACCCTAGCTTACTTTAGCCTAACTTAATCTATCCTAACATACACTGGCCTAACCAAGCCTAGACTACTCTAGCCTACCCTAGCCTGCAATAGCCTAGCCTACTCTAACGTAGCCTAGCTTAGCCTAACCTATTCTAGCTAGGCCTAAGCTAACATAACCTAACCTGCTCTAGCCTAGACTAACCTAGCCTAACCTAAACTAATCTACCCTATTGTAGCATAGCCTAGCCTACTTGAGCCTACTCTAGCCTAGCCTAGCCTAACCTAACCTAACGTAACCTAGCCTAAACTAGACTAGGCTATCCTAACCTAACCTAGCCTAACCTAGTCTAGCCTAACCTAACCTAGCCTAACCCATCCTAACCTAGACTAACCTAACCTTGCTTAACCTAACCTAGCCCAACCCAGTTTAGCCTAGCCTAACCTAGCCTTGCCTAACCTAGCCTAACTTGGCCTTGGCTAACCTGGCCTAGCCTAACCTAGCCTAGCCCGACCTACCCTACTGTAGCCTAATCTAACCTACCCTAGTCTACCCTAGCCTAGCCTACCCTACTGTAGACTACTCTAGCCTACCCTAGTCTACCCTAGCCTAGCCTACCCTACTGTAGACTACTCTAGCCTACCCTAACCTAGCCTAGCCTCCTCTAACCTAACCTAATCTAGCCTGCTTTACCCTATCCTAATCTATCCTAGCCTTCTATAGCCTAGCCTACCCTACTATAGCCTAGCCTACCCTACTCTACTCAGCTTAGCCTACCCTACTCTACTCATCCTAGCCTAGCCTAGCCAAACTACTCTAGCCTAGCCTACTCTAACCTACTCTAGCCTAACCTAAGCTAGCCTAACCTACCCTAAGCTACTCTAGCCTAGCCTAACCTTGCCTAACCTACTCTAGCCTAGCTTAGCCTACTATAGCGTAGCCTAACCAACTAGCCTACCCTATCCCCTAGCCTGCTATAGCCTAGCCTAGCCTAGCCTAAACCACTCTAGCCTACTATAAACTAGCCTACTCTAACCTACTCTAACCTAGCCGAGCCTAGCCTAGCCTACGCTAGCGTAGCGTAGCGTAGCCTACTCTTTCCTAGTTTAACCTAGCCTAGCTTACTCTAGCCTAGTCTACCCCAACCTAGCCTAACTTAGACTACTCTAGCCTACTCTAGCCTAGCCTAGCCTAGCCTACTCTAGTGTGGCCTAACGTAGCCTAACCTTCTCTAGCCTAGACTAACCTAGCTTAACCTAAACTAACCTACCCTATTGTAGCCTACCCTAGCCTACTTTATCCTACCCTAGCCTAGCCTAACCTAACCTACCCTAACTTAACCTAACCTAAGTTAGTCTAGCCTAACCTAGCTTAGCCTAACCTAAGCTAGCCTAGCCCAACTTAGCCTAACCTAACCTAACCTAACTTAATATGCCCTAGCCTATCCTAACCTAACCTAACCTAGCTTGACCTAGCCTTGCGTAGCCTATCCTACCTACCCTACCCTACCCTACCCTAGTGTAGCTTACCTTGGTCTATTCTTTAGTAGCCTACGCTAAGTTACTCTATTTCACCTTAGTCTACTCTATATTAGCCTAGCCTAGCCTATTCTAGCATAACACAACCTATTGTAGAGTAGTCTATCCTATTTTTGTCTATCCCACCCTAGCTTAAACTTATTCTATCCTTGTGTAGCCTAGTCCAATTTAGTCTATCCTAGCCCACTCTAACTTAACCTAGCCTAGTCTAACACAATCTAGATTCCTAAGAGTTTATATATATACATGTTGTAGCTGAAAATTTTAATAAAATATATATTCAAGAACAATCTTAAAAAACATTTACACTAGAATTTAATTTAATCATAAATATTTAAATATAACAACATTATCACTTTATATTATATAAATTCAAACATTTTTCTTTGTACATTATGTTATTTTATTCAAAACAATATATCATACTACATTGTACCATTAATAAATATAGTGAAGAAATTAATAACATATTAAATATTTAAATTTGAAAATCATTTTAAAAACTAACTTAAACTAAACAATATTAATAAAGAAATCATTCAAAAACAAATTAAATTAAATGCTATTAATAAAAATTTAAATATAACAAAAATTATTTAAAATCAATTAAATGTAACAAAATTTATTTAAAATAAATTAAATGTATGAATATACAATTTAAAATGCATTTAACTTAACAACAGTACTGATGTAAAAACAAGATGTAACATAAGTTATAAGATATAAATAAAAAACATATTTGTAAAATGTAAAAATATAATTGAAAATTATTTAGAGAAATCCAATAATCTAAAACTAAATTTTTAGAGGGATTATCTTTTTATTGGAGGGCCCATCCAATACTGATTTTGAGAGCCAGTGGTTAAGTCAACTATATTTTTAGTTCAAAAAAAAAACTCGCAGACATATAAATATAAAAGTAAGAAACCAATTTAAATAAACCACAAACTTTCGCACAGATAAACTAAGTCAATGAATAAATGTAGTGATATGATTGGATGAACAAAACTATAGTAATAAATTAACCCACCTAAAGAATAGTTAGGAATAACTTGTTGGCTAGAAACTCAGGAATAGTTAGTAATAACTTGTTCGTTAGAAACTACTTACGAAATAGAAACTCAGAAATAGTTAAGAATAATAACTTGTTCGTTAGAAACTACTTAGGAAATAGAAACTCAGAAAAAGTTAAGAATATCTTTTTCGTTAGAAACTTAAAAAATAGAAAGTCAGGAATAGTTACGAATATCTTGTTGAAATTTTGGCAGAATAGAATTCCATGGTTGATGGTTAGAAACTAACGAAATAGAAATAGAAACTCAGAAATATTAGCTGAAATTACAAGATACGAAACTCAGGAATATTCGCTGAAATTACAAGATACGAAATAGAAACTCAGGAATATTCACTGAAATTACAAGATTGGGGTTTGTTTTGAGATTAAATTTGAGAGGAAATAGAAGGGTAATTGTAATTGAAGCCCATGGAGGTTTGTAATGCTCTGATTACAAGATACGAAATAGAAACTCAGGAATATTCACTGAAATTACAAGATTGGGGTTTGTTTTGAGATTAAATCTGAGAGGAAATAGAAGGGTAATTGTAATTGAAGCCCATGGAGGTTTGTAATGCTCTGCTTCACACGATGGAATGGATCCCATGAATAATTTTGAGAGAAATCAAACAATTGCATGTATGGCAAGGAGATTACAATGGCTGAAATGAATTAAGAAGAACCTATGGCATCTGTGAGAGCCGAGGAAACCCAAGGAAAATGGACTAAGAAAACTGAGATGAATGGACTGGGTTCTGTTTTGAGAGCAGCTTAGAGGAAATATAGTTATAATGGAGGTTTCTTTAATTCAACTATTTTAATTCAAGAAACATAAAACAAAGAGGCAGAACTAGGTTTCTTTAGTGTAGCGAACAAACGAGAAACAATAATCTTATCTTATCTGCTAATTTTGTTTTTTAATTGTAAGTTTAAGGAAAAATAAAAAATAAAGGGAGACCCTGCATATTGAATTGGAAAGTTGATTTTAGAAGGATTGAATTGAATCCAAATTAGTATCATTCAAGATGGACTCCAAAAAATTAGGAAAGAAGCCTACCTGCAGTTGGGGGCTTTACTCGGCGTCGTATTATTTGCAGGCTGTTGAGTGAGAATCAGGTATTCTTGAACGAGCTTTACTCTCATGGATTCTTGATCTGTTCACAGAAAAATCAAAATTAAAAAGCCAGGAAGACCCGAAACTACAGAGCAAGGTTAAAAGAATACAGAAACTACAGAGCAAGGTTAAAAGATCTAAAAACTACATAAAAAAACAGGGTCGTGATTATGAGACCAATAATTAAAACTTTTACAATGCTAATACTTACTATTACTATTGGTGCTGTCTATCTATTACAATGCCAATAATTAAAACCCTTCCAATTTTCCACAATCCGAATCTGAAACAATTAATAAATAAAAACTATTAAACCATGAAGAAACTCCTAAGTTCTATGCATACCTGATTGTCTGTTCCAGGGCAGGCGAAAATGTATTCGCAATTGTCCACTCCAGTGGTTATGTTTATAGAAATCTAAAATCTAAAAATAATCACATCTATCTTCTGCTCCACGTTTCTGCACCAAAAATAAAACCAGACAACGAAATAATGAAAACAGAGCGTAAAAATTTGCTTCACATTCTGCAACAAAATTAAAATCAGGCAGACAAAAAGAACAAAGAAAAGAACATATAGCATCCAACCAGAGCAGAAACACCCAAAAAAAACAGCATGCATGAATAAATAAACCATTCAAGGCAATGCAGTGCAGAGTAGGAAACCAGAAATTAAAAAGAACAAAGAAATCAACTGAAAGCATAGAAGCAGAACAGAAACACCCCAAGAAACAGTTCAAGGCAATGCAGTATCCGGTGTGTGAGAATGTGTTTATATCGCCTGCTTAAGAAACGGTCAGAAATAGATTTTTCCTTTTCCGACATTCGAAGAATGAGTGGGTGGTGGTAGCTTTGAATTGCTTTTGAAACGGTCAGAAATAGCTTGGTACATTTAAAACCAGAATAAAGAAACAATTTAGTCTAAATAACTAATATTTTGTCAGGTTGGTTTTTTCTTCGGATTTTTTATTAAATTCATTAGAATTTCTGAGTTCAGGTGTATGCGATCTATAATGAATTAAGAAAAAAAAAATTGGTAAAAATTACATAACAGAAATTTTTAGCCAGATATGAATTAGCCAATGTGATTCATCAAATGAACCAATCACATGATTTGTCATATATCAAAAGACTTTTCTTAATCCATTAAAATTGTTAATTTGTGGAATTTAAATACCCTACAATTTTTTAATGATATTAAATCTATTTTTAATATTAAAATCTAAATTAAAACACTAAAAATAGATTCAACTCAAAAGGTGAAATCATCATGTCTATGTTTTCTTGTGATTCATCAAATGAACCAATCACATGATTTGTCATATATCAAAAGACTTTTCTTAATCCATTAAAATTGTTAAGTTGTGGAATTTAAATACTCTACAATTTTTTAATGATATTAAATCTATTTCTAATATTAAAATTGAAATTAAAACACTAAAAATAGATTCCACTCAAAAGGTGAAATCATCATGTCTACGTTTTCTAAATAAACTCTCTGCTTGGAACTTTGACCGCCTAAAACTGTGACTTTTATAAAACTCTACAAAATATCTAAATTTGGTATTATAGTGTTTTTTTATCGACATGATACTCCCCCAGTAGCACTTCAAAATCAAAATCAAAATCAAAATCAAAATCAAAATCATAGAACAAAACACCCCAAAAAAACCAGCGTGCATGGCCATGCAGGTAAGAAATAGTTCAAGGCAATGCAGTGCAGTACAGAGTAGGGAACAAAAAGAGGAAAGTGTGTATTCGGTGTGTGAGAATGTGTTTATATCGTGAAAATGAGTGGGTGGTACTAGGTAGCACTTCAATCCAAACTTTGAATGGGGCAAAGAAAAAAAGCAAAAATCAAAATCATAGTGCAATTAGGTGGTTGTGTTCCAGCTGAAGGACATTTCGTTCAAGTGAATCTAAAAGTAATTGAACTTGTAAACATGATAATAAAAAGTCTCGTTATATAATTCTCTCTTAGCTTTTTTATCAACTGCTAATTTGAAGGGATAGGATAGTGTCTGCCACATCATTTCTAGCTTCATTGCTAAAAGGGTTGTAACATGCCACTTTCTATTTATATTGTAGGTCTTTATTACGAAATAAGCTAACAAAGCTTAAAATATTCCATGTCAATAATGGGAGTTTCATGATGGCGTAATCATTTTTAGAATATAAAAGATTTATTATATAATTATAAATATTTATATTAGGAATATAAAAGATTTATTATACAATTACAACTATTTTTATTAAAATATAATGCATGCGTTGATAGGGATAAAAGAATAATCAGTAATGAAATGTAAAATAACATTAGGCTGCATTGAAAAGATTGAAATGAAGGATTTTTATATTTAATAATATTAAAATTTATCATTTCAGTGTCAATAGAGAATATCTTTTTAAAACAATACATGAAACTTATCTTTTAAACATTATTAATAAAAATAACATGTGCATTAAAGATAATACAAAATAAATCAAAATATTAGGTTTCAAGTTATATTTACTATAGGTCATAGAGATTAAGGGTTATGTATGATATATATTTGTTAGAACTATTTTATTACTGAATGTTTTGATAATTATTAAAATATGAAAATCAAAGAACATGTAAATCAACAAATCATTAGCACAAATGAATACAATATGCACTTTAGGGAACTTAAAATAGGAGGAAATCTAGCTAGAAGGTAAGTTCATTGTTGTTCTTTGTTTTCTTTAGTAATGGAAATGAAAACACAAAAAAAGAGACACTTACTACAAACTTTCCTTTGACATGATGGCCTAAGTGGCTACCAAAAATTCTCATTCATCATCTATTGCTTCCTAACATCTCGCTCCACAACCATGAAACAAATACAAAGTTAAAGGAGTTGAATCTCCTCTATTTCAACTCACCTAATATTTGGTATGGGCTAATAACCATCTACATTTAAGGCTTTTGCATTCCTCCACCCTCAATTAGCACTAGGTTTTAGACAATCTAAAATCCTCTTCAATGTCTACATTAGGGAAAATTTTAAGCATGGAAATTTATCCTAGAGTGTAGAAATGTTGGAAAATCCTACTAGCTACTCAAATTGTTTCGCCATATTCATCTAAAAATATAACAATTTTATATACTCTACAAAATTTTGAAGAATTTTGGCATAAAATGATTTTAACCTAAAAAAATTATGTGAATCATTTTAAAAAAGAAAAAGGAAAGCAACGAATACTTGATTCGAAAAAGAATGGAAAACAAGTCTATCTATGAAATTTTTCTCCTAACATTTCTCGTGTTCTAGATGTGTGTAGGTCCACCTGTGCCATCAACTTAGTACCATCATGGCCAACAAGGTAGCTCCACTTGTGGCAAGCATAATTTTAATATATGATATCTTGTTGGGGTGATCTTTACACCATTATAAAGGTCACTATATGAAGAATTACGTCACAACATTCTATGCTAATATTGTAAATTTTTTGCTCGAGGAATTTCCATTTGATTGACCAAAATGGAACTATAAAATTTGGAACTTTGAGTCTGTTAATTCGGACATGCCACTAACTTAACAGGTACTCCCCAATAGAAACACCTAATGTATGGGGCACAAACATGGGAACATACATCTCAGTAACCAATGGAATGAAGGTGGACATAATTTCTCCTTATTCTACATTTCAAAAGTGGGAAGAAGTCCTTTTATACTGGATGAGCAACTAATTCTTGACATCATGTGAGAACTACACAAAAAAGGAAAGGAGGATCACCAAAATGAGTTATATTCAATTGAACAAGTAAAGAGTCTATCAAAGAATGGTTCTAATTGAGTTGAAGATGTTCATTAATGAATTCAACTTTTATGTCTTAATCTTCCTTTGAATGTCATGTGTGAGTCCTAACTATATCTATGTTTGTGCCATTATTTATGCACAACTGATATTGATTAATGATTTTCGATTCCCCACCTTTAGATTAAATCCTCTAATACTTCTTGACTCAAGTCTATTTTCATCTATATATTTACTTCTTGAGGCCCCTATCCACCTAGACATACCTTTCTACTATTTTCCTTGAATTAGCTAACAACCAACACACTCTATGATGATAGTTGCATAACCATTATTAGCTAATGGAACTTTATCTCTGTCATCCTACAAGTGTTTCAAGTGTTATTAGCATTTTGGCTTAAGACAAAATATGGGTCCAAACCTCATGATAGACCAACACTCAATAGTTGACCTCCAGACATCGACTATCCATATCACTTGATACTTCCATCTAATTGCCATGTTAGCACCATTGCACATTCTAATCTATATCACCTTGTCACATAATGTGTCCACGTCAACAACATGTCATCTCCAAGTCTATGCCACACCAGTGCCACGAAAGCTCCACATTGATGCCATATGACCACCACATTAGTGCCACATCATCATCATGTTAGTCCCATGTTATATCTGTGTGAGTGGCACATCAAAGCCACATTATCATATATAACCTTAGGGCCCTTATGAAGTTTCGTATAATTGGAAGAAAGCTCTGATAGGAGGGCTTGAGGATCTAAACCCGATATCCATCACTTAAAAATATTGGACCATACATCACAATTAACTAATGGACAATGTGAATTTTGTTAGAATCAAGGAGTTGAGCTTCTGCTTCCTAGAGAAGTCTGGGAATCGTCCTCCCAATCTTAGAATCCATCACTCAACAATTCGCTAGCTTCTTGTTAAGCAGTAGAAGTGAAATTTTATCTACAGTCGAGGTTTCTACAAGACTCTAAAGAATTCTCTAATCATTGAAAATTAAAAGTCTAACTCTTAAAATACAACAACTCCATATCCCTTTCTAGATATCTCTTGGTCATGGCCCGTATGTTAGCCATATGATCAAGAGATGAGAATGACACCTTCCTATCAAGAAATTTTTATACATTGTTTCTCTAAAGAACTCCATCCCAAAATTTCTTTCCATCCCAAAAAGTTGTCAATCCTCCAATTTCTCCAAGGAAGGAAAGTTGGTAGAGGGGTCTTGAGGGTTAATAATGACTTTGACAAGGAAGCGAAGGAAGATTTCTCATGTATAGAGATCCTTCCTAACCATGAAGGCACCCAATCACTCCACCCTCACTACTAGTAACCATTTAACTTCCCACAGGAAGTCACATAGGACATTACACATGATTTGTCTCTTCTGAGGCCTTTAGACCTATTCTCCTAACTAGGGAGGCATTTTTAATGATTTTTATTGCAAATAAACATACATCATGGTTGCCAAATCCTTCAATTGACTTAGCACGATCAACATCTTTATTTCAAGGAAATTTGAGCTCTTTAGATCCATCAACATACTATATAGCCATTCAAGAATTGTTCAATGAACTCTGCAACGTTTTTCATTGGATGTTTTATGAATACAACTCTCACCTAGGTCATTACCTTGCCCTTAAGGCTAATTTCCTTGATTCCAAGTATAAAACACGTTCCAAATTACCTTTTAATATCTACATAAAACCTAGGGATTCTATGACCTAGCTATGTTAGACCAATTTTATTTATTAAACTCATTGATATCTCTTGACAATAAACTAGTTATCATGGCTATCCAAGGCATTGAGGGGTGAGCTTCCCTAGTCTTCTTAGCCTTTTTATTTCATTGGGGTCTGTAACATATGGGATATAGACACTAACAAGGACTATAGGTCAATCTACCCCATCCTCCTTACACACATTATAAGTGCATTAAAGCTACACAAGCAATAATATGAACATTACATAGTTATGGTACCTATTAAAGGCATATTTATCCTACCATAACATAAAAAAGTAGTACAAAATATATAATATCTATGTAGTAGGAAATCCATAGATACACAACCTGTCAACATAGATTCGATTTTATGCATTATGGTTTACATTACAAATTTATGTTAGCAAGGGTACTTATCTGATGAGAGATAAAAGGACTCCCATAACTGATGAAGGGTAAGCCACATTCTACCCCACAATAGGCTTAGATTCATCACAATATTTATTTTAGTTGGCAACCACCAAGTCAAACCATGAAGCCATCATGGAGGTCCCAACCAAAATTAGAACTTGTAAGCATGAAGACCATTCTCTTACTTTTCATCAAGCTCCTTAGTTTTCTTATCGTCAAATAAATCCTAGAGTTCATTTGAGCTACTTTATGTGGTTTCTCAGCTACTGCTACAACATAAAGGGGGGTTTTAAGACAATATTTGATATAATTTTTGGGTAAATTTTCTTAAGTTGAGACATAAAATATATATATATTGTCTTAAATATTGCCTTTAAGCGAGTGCCTTAGGAGACATTTTTATTTTTTTCTATAGAGAGATAACAATTGGGATTAAATACATATTGCCTTTATAGAGACAATATGTCTTTAATCCTAGCCATCATCTCTCTAGAGATAATAAAAAAGTATATTTAAAGGCAATACAATATCACTTTTCTCTCTTTATAGGCAATATAATGCAACGAATCTAGAAAAATATCTCACGATTGAAATAAATCAATATAAAAAGTATTTAATTAAAATAAAATATAATATCATTGATTAATTCATGTTAGGGAACAATGGAATCGAACCACCAACCTCCTACTTATAACGAAGATGCTCTTCCATGGAGTTAGCACCTTTTATGTAATTATGTGAGGAGTTATTCCAATCCTTGAAAGTGCATTATACACATTGATTTAAAAACAAACCCTGCACATAATGACATCATATTTTAAAAATATACAATAATACAATTCTTATTTCTAATTTAATAAAAAAATTAATGGATTTATCTCAATGTTACACCCCTATAGCATGACCTGCACAATAAGATCATATTTCACCATTCAATAGTTTTGTTCCAGATGGTAGTCAAAACTATGTTAAGTCACAAAACATCTGTACAAAGACTCAACTCAACTAGGAAACCATCATATCCATTTTTCCATTCCTTCAATGAAGGAGAAAGGTGCTAAAATAATTTTTGTTGGTCATTTTGGAGCTAAATGTACCCATAACATGGGTCCATTATGTTAATGTAGATTAAAGAGATAGAAAGGAAATGGAAATTTATTAGCCAATCTATGTTGAATCCATACAGGGCATTGTGGTGTAGGTAAATTCTAAGTGCAGACACAAACAATTCCTCTAGCTCGAGAGAGCAGGTCTAGCCACAAACAAACAATCTATGGAAGATATCCTTAATATAGAATCAAATAAGAGGGCCTACCTCTTATTACACTATTCCTCTTAGTGACAATCTTGCTTCCTTGCTCCAACTATCTTTCGTTTCCTTCCTTCGAACACCTGAAACAAGTAAATAACAACAAACAACCAACATGATAACATACAAATTGCATTCAGCCTACTTAATAAGTCAAGAAACATTAAGCCATAAATATGTAAGATAAGCCATAAATATGTAAGAAATGAATTGATAGTTGCATTTATATTAGTTCAAGAGGATATTATAATTGATGTCTTGACATTTTTGTTCTCCTCCGACATATTTGGGTTCCCACACACTTCTTCTAGCATCACATGAATAGCTCCAACAATAATAGTCTCAAGGCTCTTCCCTTTAGTATTCACACCAAACCAAACTCACAATTCTCCCTTAAACATAAACTAGAGAGCTACAAACTATGGGTAACTTGTTGATTATCCAAAATCAAAACTCCAACCAGAACTTAATTAGGACTAGCTTGCGCTTGGGAAGAAGAGAGGTTTATATAGCTTGGATGCATGGGAGATGGTTCATGTTCTCATGGGAGAAGGCCTTATCTCTTCGATTAGTTCCATACTAATAGGGGAAAGTAGCCTAAAATGACCTCCTCAACTCCATCCGGCCTAACCATTTACCATACTTTCGTTACGAAGCTTCTAGAGCTAGAAGCTTTGGCTCCATATTTAAAAAAAATTTTGAAAGAGGATAGACGCGATTGAGAAGGGGTTCAGTTGATTCGATTAGTGCTAGGGATAGTTGTAATCCCTACATATCAGTGCATGGAGGACACGAGTCATTAGTGTCAGTCTTGTAAACTAGGATAAACAAAAGATTTTTGGGAAATGATGCAAAAGGGAATTGTTCTACTCATGGAGAGGGACACAATGGGAGTTTCTTCATGATAGGAAAGCATGTCAGGTAAAATGTAGAGGTCCTCCAAGATCGTAGACAAGGAGTACAAGGATAATGACAAAATGATGTGTAACAGATGCCCCCTAAAGCATGAAGGTTGAACTAGAATGAGGGGTCAAATGCTTTATGAATAAGTGTGAGGAACTAGAGTCCATCGTCAGAGAACTTGCAAGCAAGTATAGATACATATATATCACTAAAATATCTGAATAATAATACATGAACCGTGGTATGGACACAGCCATCCAGAGAATGATCATGTAAATGGATCCAAGGCATGGGCGCAGCTATCCAGTAGAAAGAATTATAATGAAACCAAGGTATTGTCACAGCCACCCAATTATGAGAAGGATCACATATAATAACTCATAGTATGGTTGCAGCCATCCATCTGAAAGAGACATGTATATCAACATGACCATTTCACATCACCTTGCAACCTGGACTTGTGTAATATTAGCCTAGGGTCTTGCGCTCCAAATTACCCAATCAAAGTACAAATCCTAACATGTGGATGAATGTGTTGAAGTCGAACATGCTAAGAATTCACCTGATTACCGGTCAATGATGTGAACAATAACAAGCACGATAGAAACCACCAATAATGACAATGAATCTGAAGGTACTGGAACACATTTTACAAAATGTAAATAAAGGAACGGATGTTGAACACTCGTGAAGTCACCCGATCGAAAGCCAACGATGTGAACTTATCATCGAGTGGGAAAAACTTTCCATTAGGGCATGCAAGCTCTAAGGTACTGGAAGGGAATCTCTGGGATATTAGATATTGATATAATATATTAATAAAATATGAAATTTATATTAAAATTTTAGATTTAAATTAGTTTTTAAAACTTACCACATTAAAATTAAATTAATATACATACTTATTTATTGATGAAATCATATATATTATATATTATTATATATATTAAATAATAATATAATAATAATAATAATATATATAATATCATAATTAAATAATTTTATAAATATATATTGCCAATTTCATTTAATAATATATAATATTTCTTAAATTAATTAAATAATAAGGGAATAAATTATTTATTTTATTAATTAATTAATTTAAATGTTATAGTGATTAATAGTTTAAATAATTTTAATAATATTTCTAATTTTATTTAATAATAATATATAATAAATAAGTTAAATATTATTTTAATAACAATGAGATTACTTAAATAATAATAATTAAAATATATTTATAAAAATATTTTATCTGCGTTGAACATCTAATAATAATATAATATATGTATTATAATTTTTTTATAGTTTTATTAAATAATAAACTAAAATAAATATTTATGATTTATGTGTGTGTGGAGATTAAATATATTTTTAATATATATTATATTATAATTTGATTAATTTTAATATACTTTTAAAAATTATTTTATATATTGATATGTTGGGATAATATAAATAGTTTAGATATTTTCAAATAAATGATGAGGTTAATTATAGATATAAGGGAAAATTATATTGATTATTTAAAATTGGGAATTTATTATTATTTAAAATTTGATAAATACAAGTATATAAATAATAGTTTCTTTATATTTAAAAGGAACTTCTCTTGGCTTCGAGAATTTTGTGATATAAATTCTCTACTAACGAGGCCAGCCACGTGAAGATGGAAGTTCATTTGGCCCCTTCCCCTCACTCCTAATTTATGGTTTACTACTATTTCACTCATCACTCTCCCAACCCCACCTTCTATGTGATTTCCCTAAGAAATATATTAAAGTTCATTTGAGCAACCCCTTCACTTATAGATTCTATAATATTACTATTTCACTCAACACTCTCCCAATCCCCCCCCATTTGATTTCATGTGCAATAAATTTAAATTGAAAATAGGCATCAAATTTTGATCATTACAAAAATATTATTGCAAATACAAAATGATCCCATATCAAAATTTTCTCATTCTCACACATTCCAAGCATATACCAATTTACAATCAACAATCATCATTACATTAAAAAATATTATATATATGCAAGCATCACACCAAATTTTCATCATTCCATTAAAAACCATATAGATACACAAGTACTAAAACATCATATCATATTTCCATCATTACATTCGAAAACATTATAAATACACAAACACATAAACATTCCTTGAGATTTTATTACACACAAGATTGCAAATACTCAAACAAACACAATAAAAAAAAACATACAATCAAGAATACAAACACATAATAAAAATGCATACAATCAAGAGTACACAACGCACATACAATGAAGAGTACAAACACACAATCAAGAGTACAATTCAAGTTTTAATCATTGCAAACAATATTGTAAGCACAAAAGAAATACAAACACACAATAAATATGCAAACATAACAAACATTACAAACACACAATTATTCAAACATCAAAAGCATTGCAAATAATCAAGAGTACAATTCAAGTTTTAATCATTACAAACAAGATTGTAAGTACAAAAACAATACAAACACACAAGCATTACAAATACACAAACATTCAAACATCAAAAGCATTGCAAATACACAAGCATACAAACATCCCATCAAATTTCTTATTACACACACAAAATTATAAATACATACAAACATTTGCATATCAAATTTTGATCATCATACATAAAAGACTATAAATATCCAAACATACAAAGTTGATGTAGACACTAAATAAAACCATATGCTAAAGAAAATTCACACACATTTCAAACTACATATCGAGCATGTCATCCACATCCATTGTAAACGCATAACTATGCAAATGAAGCCCAAACAACAACTATTGTCATACACGATCACAAATACACATCAAATAATAAATATCACAAAAACATTGTAAACACACAAAGACACAAACATTAGAGATCAAGCCTTGGCCATCCCACACATTGTAAACACACAAAGATACAAACATTAGATATCATGTCTTGGTCATCCCACACATTGCAAGCACACAAAGATACAAACAACGAATACCAAATTTTGCTCATCACACACAAAATTATACACATCAAATAATGAACATCACAAAATGCATTGTAAACACACAAAGATACAAACATTAGATATCATGTCTTGGCCATCCCACACATTGTAAGCACACAAAGATACAAACATTGCATATCAAATGTTGGTCATCACACACAAAAATATACACATCAAATAATGAACATCACAAAAAGCATTGTAAACACACAAAGATACAAACATTGCATATCAAATTTTGGTCACCACACATAAAAATATACACATCAAATAATGAACATCACAAAAATCATTGTAAACACACAAAGATACAAAAACATTAGATATCATGTCTTTGCCATCCCACACATTGTAAACACACAAAGATACAAACATTGCATATCAAATTTTGGTCATCACACACAAAACTATACACATCAAATAATGAATATCACTAAAAGTATTGTAAACACACAAGGATACAAACATTAGATAGCATGTCTTGGCCATCCCACACATTATAAGCACACAAAGATACAAACATTGCATATCAAATTTTAGTCATCACACACAAAAATATACACATCAAATAATGAACATCAATAAAAGCATTGTAAACACACAAAGATACAAACATTAGATATCATGTCTTGGCCATCCCACACATTGTAAGCCTACAAATATACAAACATTCAATATCAATTTTTGGTCATCACACACAAAAATATACACATCAAATAATGAACATCACAAAAAGCATTGTAAACACACAAAGATATAAACATTAGATATCATGGCTTGGTCATCCCACACATTGTAAGCATGCATAGATACAAACATTGCATATCAAATTTGGGTCATCACATACAAAAATATACACATCAAATAATGAACATCACAAAAATCATTGTAAACACACAAAGATATAAACATTAGATATCAAGTCTTGGCCATCCCACACATTGCAAACACACAAAGATACAAACATTGCATATCAAATTTTGGACATTAGAAATTCATTGTAAACACAATCATATAAATGAAACTTAGAAAACAATCATTCCACAAAATTCTACATGTAAATTCAACTAATATAAAAACACATCAATCAATCTATACATTAAAAGATTTTAGTTTGCAATCTATTAAACTAAAAGTATCTAGTTCTAAAATAAGTAAGTGAAAAAGTAAGGTGGAGAGAAGGACACAAACCCTTGAGGATGGCCATGGTCCATCCTCAAGAGCAATGAGAAAGGGCTTTTAGCCCTTTCAAACAAAATAACATTTTTATTATAGTGATAATGTTTTTAGAGTAATTACAAAATAAAGATGAAAAATAAATCACTACTAGTTTATTTTGGGTCATAATAACATAATGAATTCATATCTTCTATCATGACATGTAGATAGTTCATCTATCCTATCATGCTTGTATTTTCTTCAGGCCTTTAAATCATTTGCAAAAAACACAACAATTATTAAAATTTAGTGGTCATCTATAAAATAGCAAAAACTTTTTGAATTAAATTTAATATTTTAAGCAAAGGGACTAACCCCTAATTTGATAACTTGATAAGTGAATGCAAAGGTTAGAACATAGAGATATGATGAAATTAGAGGCAATGAATAAATTGAAAGTTGATATAAAGGTTTGAATTAACCTTTGCACCATTTGCACTATGGTGTATCTTTCTGCAGCAATGGTGATATATCTATACAATACAAGCCATCATACTCGCATATAGCCTACAACTCATTGGGCATATTCATCCAATTAATTAAAAGACATAATCAATCAAACATTCCCAGCACAACATGGAGTTTGACGGTTTTGAAAGCTGAGAATAAAAAAGAGAATAATTATTTTTCTGGATAGTATAAGTAAAAAAATAAAAAGTAGGAGGAAATGTATTTAATACAGCATACATATATTGAAGGATGATACAAGAAATTAAATGAATCTGAACATTCTTTTTTCATTAAACATGTATTTCAAAAAATTGCTTTCCTTTGACAGAAGAAATTAAATGGTTCCTTTTTTCCTTGCGCTTAGATTCAATGTCACTGGGAGAAGGGACGCTGCTGCACTGTGATGAATGATCTGGGAGAAGCGACACTACAGCACTGGGAGAACGGACGCTGCAGTGGGAGAACTAATCGAAAAACCATGAATTTGGCATATAATATATATAATCTATTTGGCATATAATATATCTATAATCTATTTATATATTATAATGGTGTACAAATTCTTATGAAATTCCAGATGTATCCACAATATACTGAGTGGGAGCAATTGAATTTTATATGAATATAATAATAATGACAAACACACACCGAATAATGTATGAGAGAGATCGATCACAACTCAAAACCTCTTTTGAAAATAAGCACTCTGACTAGGAGACAAAATATATTATTCCCTAGTCCAAAATAAAATAATAGCCAAAGTTTCTGTGGGCAGACTATTCTAAGGCATGTAAACTAATTGAGAGGAGTAAATTTCTTACAAATGAAACCCCTACCAAAAGGCAAAGTTCCCTAGAAACTTTGGAGTAGAGTTGGTGTTCTG